>JAOSBK010000005.1:203441-244967 GCA_027568895.1 Erythroxylum shatona | reverse complement strand
ATCATAATAAGAATAATTTAAATAATATTAATAATAATATAGGTCATAGTAATAATATTCGTCATTATAATAATATAGATCATTGTAATAATAATCATAATTATTATTACACAAATAATAATCAATAATTGAAATATCGAAAAGGAATTTAATAATAATAATAATAATCATACAAAAGGATAAAAATAATAATATTAATAATACTGCGAAAAAAAAGGACTTGCTCGCGATTGCCAGACATCTCGCGATTGCGAGCATGGCCTTTTTGGCGAAGCTCGCGAGGGCGAGCGCTCGCCCTCGCGAGCCTCACCATTTGTGGCCAGGCTCGCCCTCGCAAGCCTGGCTATTTTACCGACCGAAAATAGAATTCCGTCTCAATTTACAGACGGAATCTAATGCATCGGTATATTTTCGTCGCAACAATTTCTCGCGAATATTACCCTCCAAATTTGGCAACGGAAATATTTTCCGTCGCAAGTTTCGTTTAATACTACGACGGTATCGAAAGTTCCGTCGCAATTTACGTATGAAAACTTTCCGTCGCTATTACACAATTTTCTTGTAGTGTTTTCAGATTATTACAAACTGGACATTTGAATTTGTTATCATTTTTTAAATGACTTAGTTACACGAATTCTTAAATTTGTGACTTGTTGGATCTATCGTGTAGAAAGTATTAATGTCTTTTCTTTCACTCAAATCTTAATTTTATTTTCTCAATTTCGTGAGAGAGAGAGAGATTTATGGATGATAACATCATAACAAGTTCATTGCCTGGTTAGTCAAATAGATGCACAGTATAGTTTCTGCATGTTTAATCACAGTTCATGACTTCATGTCTATGTTTTATAGATATAGATTAGCTGGAAATTGTGTTTAAATTCGAGGCTTCAAAATATTTGTATAACTATATTTGAAGAAATGGAGCAAAATTGGCATACAGGACACCAACAAACAATATTAGTGGCTTAATAAATGCATATGCGGAAGATTTCTATCAAAATCAAGTAGTTTTTATCTTTAGTAATTATTCTGGAGAAATATTTACACTCATTTAAATATTATGACCTTGATAAAGCTACACCATAGTTTTTAGTTTATTTTGAATTTATAAGTGATTATCAATTTTCTTCACATTTTTAGTTAAATCTTATTAAAACCGAGTGGTTCTATAGATTCGATTGAGTAGAAGATGAAAATTGATTGCTTGCTCCTCTAGAAAATCTTCTCAAAGTAGTTTATAAACTAACTAATAAATACAAATAAACACTTGACCTTGCATAATGCTTAGATAAAAAATAAAAGAAAAAAAGAGGATGGACGAGTCGTTTGTCCTTTGGTGCAAGAATATTCACCCGTTGCGTATTTTTGCTCTTATAATAAATTATTATATTAATTTTCGATGGACTCGAATGTGAAGCTACCTTCAACTACGTAATCAATAGGTCGAAGGAAACAAAAGTATATGCACCATCCGCACCTAAAATTTTTTATGATAAAAATCCAACTGACAAGATTGTTGAATTGTTAATTAACTGATATTCTCGGGTTCTGGTTGTTTTCCTCTGCTCGACACATACAAAAGACAACGTGCAATTAGAGGGTGATGTTAGAATTTAACCACACACAAAAAAAACCTATAGTGGGAAACTTTAGCATACTGTAGCATAGGGATCACTGGTTCTTACCACCAGTATAACATGCTAATTATTGTAACTATTATTATAATATCTCACAATGGAATAGTTAATACCATCTTAAGTTGGGCATTTGAAGTTCAGCGTGTGGTTTAGGAGAGGCCTTTTGCAACTTAGCTTGTATGATGGTAAGGGAGTGATAGGTGCCACTGACAGCGTGGGGGGGCTAAAAAGGCTAGTGGAAAAGGCCCTACAAGCTTTACGGCTTGTGCCTTAAGTAGCCTACAACGCGTGCTCACTTCCTATCCTCATCGAGGACACTCTTTACTTTTTCCTCCGAGATGCCATCACTTGTTTTGTCCTTTAATGCTTGCATCATTTTGTCAAAGTCTTATCATATTGCGCGAAGATAAGAACCTCAGTACAAGTCAAGAATGGAACTAGGCAGTGTAATTTACTGAATTTGATAATATGACTGTAAGAAAAAGCTACTCACTAATTAACAATTGAGATTTAAGATTTTATTGTTTTAAATTACGTGAGAAATATCCGAAGGTCCCCACTTTTCCTTCCTAAATAACACCCCTTATTGCTTCTTCATTTACCTTTTATAGAATTATAGACTGAACCGACCAACTATGCCTGGCTTCACAGCATCTGTAGGTTTCCATTCTAGTCCTCCAACAGTCGGTTGGTTTTTAGTTTTGATAATGAACTTAAATAATCTAGAAGCGATGAAGAAGTACGGTCCTGATGGAACATCCATCATGAAAGTTGTGTTGACTTATAGCACATACTGTCTGAATCTGAATCACATTAAATCATTTGTTTCACATTTATGTAAAAATATCTTAACCTCGTTAAAATGCCAAACAGACTCTTGATTGTACGGTCATCAAATTTGTTTTATTATTTACCGACAAAGATATTATTAACGATAATAAGAAGATTAAGTTGCCAAGTGTTTGGCTACAAAAAGGGAACCACCCTCGTAAATCAAGAATCTTAAATGAAGTTATTACTTTCGGAAAGTCTAATTTCATTATGATGTTAAGCAATAATTAAGAAACTCCAATTACCATCTTCATCGATGAGTTCCGTTTTTCTTGGAGGAATAGGCACGTGTAGCTTCGACAGGCATATCATGAGCATCTAGAGTGCTTTTATCATATCTACCAGTGTGTACATATACCCTTTTCATCCTTCTTCTGTACTAAAATATCTCCGTTGAATATTTCACCTATGTTACCTGATCGGTTTAGAGTACTCTCTTTTTGTTAGAATATTTTAATTTTATGTTATTTAATCTGGTTCATATATTTATATAAATTTTATATAAATGTGTAAATAAGATTTAATAGATAAAATTAAAATTAATTAATCAGATATTGTAAGCTAAGTATAGCCAATCTGGCACGAATATCCCGTTTAGTTCCTACAGAGTTGCTCAACGTTAATTTCTTCTGACTATTCCCACAAGTAATGATAATCAATATCAGATTCATTTAGCCATCACGCGATCTAATAATAATAATCATAGGGGCTTTCACCCGAGAAAAGCTCACGGAGAGAACTTTTACGTTTTACCCAATATCGTTTTGAGCTGAGAACTTGAAATTAAATCCCCCCCTCCATCGATCATTGTACCACAAGTTAATTCAGTTCAGCTATATTTAATTTAATCTTAAAAGTAGGCCTTCACAAGATACATTTCGCATTCATATAGGTATCAAGAAATAAAATGAAAGAGCGACGATGTTGCTTGTGCCCGTGCATTTATAGACCAAGAACACAGTTAAGTTATTAAAAAATTGGACAGGTCTAGCCCCCATGTTACGCAGGAGTATTTTCAGTTCGGATGAAGAGAAACAGGTAGAAGACAACTTACAAGGCATGTCACCACCTAAAGTTATAAACATTAACTCATTATGTATTATATAATAGCTCGAGGCATGTGGACATGGAAGGTGCCATGTTAGCTTCTCCGTGTCAGATTGGAGATTTTAAATTATCATTTTCTTTTCGTGGACAGACAGATTTTGATACCTAAGCTTTTGAAGGAAAGTGCTTTGATGAGGGAGATTCCCATTCCCTCTTACCCATTTTCTTTTATTCCGTGTTCGTTCTTACGGCCGATTGGGGTGGATCTTCGTCCTTATTTGAGGGGTACTTGGTTTATGAGTTTAAAAAGGGCCTAATAAGTAACGAATAGAAATTCAATAATTGGTTATTGATTATCATTAAATAAGCAATAGTTTGATATCTCACATTTGAAGAATCTTTCATATTTTTTATTTAGTAGGAATGAAACTCATTTGTTAGTATCGATTATTTTTTTAAAAATATTTTTAATTCTAAATAGTTAAATATAATTAATTAAAATAATAATATTAATTACATTATAATTAATTAATTAAAATATAATTATTTCATTAATTAAAAGATTGTAATTAATTAATTAATTTAAATAATATAATTTATTTATTATATTATATTATAATTAATTACAATATAATTAATTAAAATATAATTCATTTAATATTTCAATATTGGAATTAATTAATTAATTAAAATATTATTATTACTTAATTAATTACATTATAATTAATTAAAAATTAATTAATTAAAATATAATTTATTTGTTAATTAATATATTGTAATTAATTAGTTAATACATTATAATTAATTAATTAAACTATAATAAATTAAAATTTTTAATATTTTTATAAACCAATTATTATCAATAATAATAGTAATATTTTTTTTTGATGCAAGTGTAACTAAGAAAAAACAGCAAAAAAAAAATAAAAACAGTCGATCTATCTCATTTCATTTTTTTTGGCAATAGTAATATATTTATTGTTATTTCTATTACCATGTCTCCTATACGGCCCAGTTAGGTTCCAAGAATCTTGACAATGTTACTGGTGGGATTTACGGGTTATGCCCGAGGATCTCATCCCCTATAGCCGTTTCTTTTCTTTTTTTTTTTTTTACCATGTTTATGCATGTGACAGGTACATCTGGTCTGAGACTGAAGAGATTGTTGATGGCTATATGTCAGGAAAGATGCACATAAATGGAATCCCAACCCTTGAAAGTTATTCGTACAACAGAAAATTCACGATCACAACATTAGACGAGATACTGTAGCCACAGAGAATGACCAATTGTATCATTTGAAATTTATCAAATAAGAAAAAGAGACCATTATCGAAAATTTAAAAAAATTATTAACCAGGTTACAGCTCATTGACACATCTCTATAATCAGCTTATAGATATTTCATAGATCAAAATAATGCAAGTTTCATTGGTTCATCTCAACTTGCAAAATTGAGAAGATCGACAGTACTGCTTTAGAAAGACAGGGCCAGGCCAGGTTAGCTTTCAATCATTCATGCACACCTTGATATTCTGCTAAGTATTTTGTATGGAATATCATGTTCAATGGCCTATATATTGTTTCGTGTTCATTGTTCAGGAGTACTGTCGTTTCTGCATCCATATTTTTTTATGGCAATAATATTGTGGTCCATCTCCTTTGTCTTTTTTTTTTTCCTAATTTTTAATTTGATCACCCTCCTTAGTACAGTTTGCAGCATCAAAACTGTACAATTACATTACCGTATCGTATAACTCATCTCTTTGCTAATACTATAAAATATAAACAATACACACTCTCTCTCTTAATATCAAAATAGTACTACATCAGGAAACGCAATGCAAGTTCCAGCTTCTTTTTTGCCCTCGTCTCCTCTCTTCACAGCCTGTCAAGGTTGAATTATTAAGATCATGTTCATATTATTTTAAGTGAAAGCTCGTTGCTTTGTTGTTTCTCCAAGTTATAGAAGCAAATCATCCTGAGATTACTAATTCTTGGCCCTGTCGACCAATATTATACAGTCTTTCCAGTTAATCCGCTCCGCAAGTTCAGAACAGGCGCTGCTTTGTTTTTTCCGTTCCAGTGAGCCATTGAAATGAGTTATGGAAGCTAACTCACGCAAGGACCGGTTTGTCGGCTAGTGGGATATGAAGGAGGAAGATGTTCGATGAGCCTTTTGACCGAGATTTGTTTCCTAGTCAGTTTTTCTTGCAGGTAAGAACATGTTTTCGCAGAATAGATTTGGTGATTAGTAGTTGGCTCCGCGCAACTTCTTAAGTCCTGAAACATTGACAAGAATTTTCACAATGCTCATCTTCTGTTTTTTTTTTTCCTCCCTTCATGGAACCATCACTCAATTTCCGTTCTTGTCGACATTTTTATTTTCCACTCATAGCCATTATATGACATTTCACTCCACAAAGTAATCTTCGTAATAACACCTTTTTTGGCTGCTATATATGTGATTTTGGATTTTGAAAGAACAAAAGAGAAAACTGTTTCAGGAACAAGTTTCTGAAGATGATCTACACCGCTGTTTATGGATGTTGATTGTGCCACCACGAAAAAAAAAAAGAAACCCAGTTTGCTGTCAATATTGTCTAACCTTGTAATGCTTTTGCGTTCTGTTCATCGTGTTAGCAACTGTTTGCACACTGTAGGAGCTTCTGATGCAATTTGGAACAGTTTAAGTTGTCCCCTTGAAACGTTTTCCAAGAGAGATTCTAGTTTCACGTTATTTATGTCGAGGAGAATTGAACAGCTTCTGGAAAGCTAAATGCAACTTAAATAAGAGAAAGATTAGTTTTTTTTTTCCCTGTTAGGAATATAATTTGATTGGCTGATAATATCTTGAAAATTTTAGTTTGGAAAATTTTGGATGCGAGTCTTTGTTACGGAAAAGATGTCGCATACATAGGAGCGGTAGAAATGTGAGGGTCAACTACTGACCAATATGGTTCCACCTCCAGGTAGTGGCCATTGATAAATCATACCTAACCCATTTGAAGTGATAGAATTTCTGATGTCATCATCCACTCCCACGGTCCTTCTTTTCTACATTTAATCTCTTCGTCCTTCAGTTTCTTGGTGGGCCTATTCAGACTTGAGTATACTGTTCTCTTGTTTCTTGAAAAGCTTGGAACTTGATCATTATTGCAGGAATGGGAACCAAACTTGAATATGCTATCAATCTTCTAACAGAATCACCAAAAGCCAGCGACTTTCGCCTCCATTGTGTGGACGAAAGATCCTATCTACAAGCTCGATCAATGCTTAAGAAGGACCTTCAAGTTTCTAGGTCAGACAAGCTTATAAGCTGTTCTACAAACATGATCATGCCCTCAAACCACAGCATAGATTCCATCAGAGAAACAATGCAAATGCATGAAGACATATTCAAATATCAGGTAAACTAAAATTTAGATCCGAAATAGCTAATCCTACCAGTAAAAAATTCACAAGAAACTTGGAATCTTTTGCAGGTACGAGAACTTCACAGGTTATACAGTGTTCAGAGGATGTTGATGGAAGAGTTGAAAATGGAAACGACTAAACAGAATAGGAAACATTGGAGTCCCATGACTACTACTATTATAGACATTAAGAGTTCCCAAATCATTAACCGTCTTAATTCCACTGCACATCACTGTTCCAGCGCTCAATACTGCTTAAGAGACGACCACAGTACAAGGGAAAGAAGCGGAAGTTGCTCCGTTGAGACCTTGAAAACGGCAAGAGGTTTTGATCTAGAGAGACCAGGTGATGAAGACTTATCAACAGGAATTAGTTTAGATGACGACAAAAGAGCAAGTTCCAGCTTTCACATACAACCCCATAAAACCAAAAGTAAACACGATGAAGGCAATGAAGTGGAGCTGACACTGAGCATCGGAGGTAGCTCCGGCAAGAGTACTAATTGTAAAAACTACCGGCGTCTTCGTGGTCACCGGGGACCAGGATTCATAGACACGATGAATAAGAATGATATGAAGGAACTTGATTCTCCGACGTCGACGTTCAAATCAGAGCATGGAGAGGATTGTAGTGGACCGGCAACCCCCATGAGCAACTCAAGTGCAACGTTTGATGAAGAAAGAAAACGGCCTCATTGGCTTTTCCATGGTTTAAGCATAAATAGGACATGATCTTCATCAACAACTATTTTCTGACATGTACGTGTGCTCTGTATCCTTAAATTACAACGTACTCGATTTGGAACAGTTATGAAAATACACGGTCCCTTCAACATTTGATATCTCCAAATTTAGTTGCTTCTAAATCTGATAACTTGATCGCCGATCCAAACTCTTCAGGATACTAATATCGATTGCTGTGTATAGAAATTCTGCAACTATTGATAACTATTTTCAGTTGAAACAGTTCATCGTAGGTGACTGCCGATACTGTTTTTATTATCATGTTGCATTAGGAATTCTTGCCTTACTCAGTCAATGAAATCTTTGGGAACTCATCAGAATACTAGTGTTATATTAACTTTTGAGATTTATACAGTAGATGTTTTCATATTACATGACTAAGGAAGTATTTCTTTTAAAATGTACATTATGTCAAAAAGAAAATCAATATGTTAGAGAAATTAATGAAAAGTTCCTTTCAATAGTAAGGTGACGTGTAACCAGTACACATTTTGGTAATCCGGGACTATAGAAAGGACTAGAAGAATTACACTGAATGTTTTAAAAATCGGACCGGTAATTGAACCGAAGAAGCAACTGATTCAAGGGTCAATGGTTCAACCGAAATTCAACTGTGATCGAACCAGTGATTAATAAATATATAAAATTTTATTTTATATATTATATATAAGATAATTTTTAAACATACTATTTAATTATTTATCTAATTGTAAACTTAAATTAAACTTTCAAATATCAAAATATACAAAAAAAATTTAAGTTTACTAACATTTCACAAAATAAGATAATAAAGCTCACTATTCATCTTTCATCAAAATGATTAAAAAAATCATTAATCATAATATTCATTCAAGTTGAAATCATCAAAATTAAGGCATTTTAAATGAACCAGTTGGTTCTTTCTCTCATCGATTCAGCGGTTTTTACATGTCTGACCGTAAAATGAACGAGTCAATAACTCACAAAAAATACTGGCTAAACCGGATCGTTTCATGTTCCAATTTTCTGATCCGACCGACCGGTTCGATCCGATTTTTAAAACACTGACTTTAAGTCTAAATAACATAACAATCTATTAGTACTGTGCATTAGGAATGCAGAATGCAGTCTTGTATTTCTTGAGTAGGTGATGTCATTTCGTATCCCAAAATTATTAAACTTTGTTTGAATTACGTGAAAATCTCTAATAATCAATTATTAAAAAATATAATTGATTTGATCGGTTAAATCGTAAAAATCTTAAACTGTCTAATTTTTTAGTTAAGTTTTAAAAATTTTGTTATTTTTATTTAATAGTCTCCTCTCTCAATTAAGGTTCAAATTCTTATAGGTAAGAATAATATTTTTTAATTATATTTTAAATTCTTTAATTTTATTTAATTTTTAACAGATTTCATTACATTCTAATATCGGTTGAATGTTTTAAGCTTTAAAACTCTTGTCTTACATAATTAATTTTCTTCTAGTTTTTAAAACATTGCTAATAATATAATTACTTAACTAATGATTATATTTTCGATTAATAAATATCCTTTATCTTTAATTCCAACTTTTTATATGAAAATCCGACATATATTTCAATTATTAAATATTGTTATCTTAAATTCGAATTTTTAAAAATATTTTAACTATAGAAAATGTTGAATTATTTGAATTTAATTTATTGTAAATTTGTTTTATAACTAATTTTTCATTTTAAATTAGTTACAACTTTTCTTTTTAATATTTATATAAGAACTTAACTTTGAATTATTGTATTAAATAATGTTATTACCGTATCAAATGTAAAATTTTTATTAATTTTAATGGTAATTCTAATTGATCAATTTGAAAATTAAATTAAATATTAATTATGAAATAATTTATTATTGTTATTTTATACTTATTAAATAATTTATTCAAAATATATGATAATTAATATTTTTTTATTGAACTCATGAACGTGGCCAATTTAGGAATAAAATCCATAATATGATGTGACATTTTTTTTATTAAATTGTCTTAATAAATCAAAGTTGGTGATGCAATAAATGGCAAAAGTGTCAGCTAGTTGCCTTCTGCTCTCTACTCTTCCTCTCTCGCAGTCCTTACCAACCCCAAACCATATACGACTCCTAAAGCTTCGCTTTTCATCGATATTTTAACGTGTCATTTGAAGTTTAGTTGCTGTTGCTCCATTAACGCAGAGCTTCTCAGGTTTTCTCTCACATTATGGCTGCAAAATCTCTGCTTCATTCCTCGACAACACCAAGTTCTTGTGGTTTGTTCAACTCACAGTCAAACTCGATCCATTTTAGGAGAAGTACCCAGTTGAGGTTGGAGGCAAAGAGACCAAACCCAGAAACAGAATCCGTCAAATGGTCAGTATCAGATCATGGTCATCATCATCGGTTGAAAGTGAAAAACAAGAGAGGTGGTTGTGTTGTGAAGTGCACGGCAGAGGGTATAGAGAGAGGAATGCTTGTGGGAGAGGCTAACACCGTCAGGATACCAGAGAGGTACAAGGTTGTCGCTTTGACGGCGTGCGTTATGTGCCTGTGTAATGTGGACCGTGTCGTTATGTCGGTGGCCGTCGTCCCTCTCGCCGCCAAATTTGGTTGGTCTAGTTCTTTTTTGGGCATAGTTCAGGTATATAGATTCATATATTGAGATGTTTTGAGATTATTTAATTTACCTTTTGGTGTCATTAATGCGTTTAAACTGTGTCGGGCTGGGAAAAACACCAGGAGTGGGCTCCAAGTAGATTCGCCAACCTGTTAATTTTATAGGAACTGGAGTGTGGCCACTCATTTTTAGGAAACCAGATCCTCTGTCCAGTTTTACTCTGTCTTATTCTGTCTTATGAAATCTCAGCCATTTATTTTGCGGGTCCCACGTGGGACCCATGCAGGACTTACATAAATAAACGGCTGAGATTTATTGGACACAATAAGACACCATAATATTGGACAGGAGATCTGGACTCCATTTTTAGCCATAGACCACTGATAAGAGTCCTCAGGAACCCCAAAGAACCAAAGGCAGAAAGACGAAAGATGACCCACTTTTCCTTTTACCTTTTTTATTCCTCCTTTCTGATGAAGCACAAACATGTATCTGATATAATATAAGTTAATAGCGATCGACTCTGCAGCTAGGCCGTTATAGATGTAGGCTGAGATTGCTAAAAATGTTGAAATGGTGCTCGCTTTACCATAAATGGACAAAAAATGTTTCCTTTTATGTGTTAGATTCAAGATTAGCCCTTTGATTTAGTTGGAGGATTGGAGGAGATAGACTGCTTAAAAAATCCACAAGAGGAGAATGTGTAAACTGCTAATTTTTTATTTATTTCAAGTTTCTAACTTTAGCTAGGAAAGTAACCAATACGAAACAAATATGTTTTGGGAGGTTGTGTTTTCGTATCTTCATGTTACCACTTGCATTTTTAAATAGCGTGAGGTGAAACTCATGAGTTTTAGTTAAAATGTTGATGTGTGTCCATAAAAAGTCATCCTTTTTATGGGGATACATATTCTCATCAATTGTAGGGGGAGCCTTGGTAGACAAATATGGAGGGAAAAGAGTGATGGCTTGGGGTGTGGCCTTGTGGTCTTTGGCCACTCTCCTCACTCCAGTGGCTGCCAACCACTCCACTGTCGGTCTACTCGCCGTTCGTGCCTTCTTTGGACTCGCTGAAGGTGTTGCTATGCCTTCCATGAACACCCTTTTATCAAGGTAATACCACCAATTTTCTTTTCCATGTCATGATAAGTGGTTGTGACACTACAAACTTAGCAAAGTTATGCAAGGTTATCTGCTTGTGTATTAGCTAGCCTGATCGAGTTAAGCTTAGATCCAGATTAGCTCAGTTGGTGTGCATTTTAGCTGATATTACACATTCCTCAAGTTGTGAAGCGTGTGTGTTTGTATAATTGAGTAGGTGGGTTCCAAGTCATGAGCGTGCAACTGCAGTTGGAATCTCAATGGGCGGATTTCATCTTGGCAATGTCGTAGGCTTCCTGTTAACTCCAATCATGTTGTCCTCAATTGGCATTTCTGGACCATTTATCCTGTTCTCGTCATTTGGTCTGCTATGGCTAACAAAATGGGGAAGCTTAGTTGCAAGTGATCCAGGAGATAGTCCTTTTGTTAGTAAATCAGAGCTGCTGTTAATCCAAGCTGGTAAAACTAAACCAGATTCTTCAGCAGCCAAAGGGCAGCTACTGCCATTGCGCCTTCTGTTGTCGAAACTGCCGTCATGGGCAATTATTTTTGCTAATGTAACAAACAATTGGGTGAGTTCTATTAGTTGAAGGCATAAGATAACACTACTTTGCTGTTGAATGATGACTTTCAGAATGAATTATAACATTTTATATGCTTTGGATTACAGGGGTATTTCGTTCTTCTCTCGTGGATGCCTGTATATTTTAAGACGGTAAGTTAGTGTTGTTGCTCATTTGGTGTATAGTCATTCATGGAAGTTGAATACATTGAAGATTGATTAACATTGAAAGTTGGAAGGTCTTTTAAAACCAGTTCTCATAAGGTTAGAATGCTATAAATACTCGGTTTGTTCTGTTCTGAGGAATGATTTCTACATTGGTCGATTTCATATTTTTGTTCACGAGTCAATGCAGGTGTTTAATGTGAATTTGAAGCAAGCTGCTTGGTTTAGTGCTGTCCCATGGGGGACAATGGCAATCTCTGGTTATGTTGCAGGAGCCTTATCTGATTCTTTAATCAAGAAAGGCTACTCTTTGACATTAGTCCGAAAGATCATGCAGGTAAGTCCTTCCAAAGCAGGAATCTGACAAGAAACATATTTGTCTTTCATTCTTGAAGTTAAATTCCTAGTCTACTGAGGATTGAAATGCTCTTCTTGCAGAACTAAATCTGTTGAATATTGATGAATGCAGTCTATTGGATTCATAGGACCTGGTGTATCATTGCTCTGCTTAAACTATGCCAAAACACCAGTTACAGCAGCTGTCTTCATCACAATAGCCCTGAGCTTGAGTTCCTTCAGCCAAGCTGGCTTTCTTCTCAATATGCAAGTAAGCTTCATTGTTCCATCTTTTCGGATTTTTCGGTCGGATCGGTTCTGGCATGGTATAAATTCATTTTGTTTTTTGTCAGGACATAGCACCCGAGTTTGCCGGATTTCTCCACGGTAAGTCCCGACTTATTGTACAAGGTATTTAGAGATTGATCATTGGAGGTCACTGTTGATACTTGAAATTCTTAAACAACTTGTGATTTAGGGATTTCAAATTCAGCCGGAACACTTGCAGCAATCATCAGCACTATTGGAACTGGTTATTTTGTGCAATGGCTAGGTTCTTTCCAGGCATTCCTGACAGTCACAGCAGGACTTTATTTCATTACAACCATCTTCTGGAACCTGTTTGCTACTGGAGAAAGGGTTTTCTAGTGTCATCTTCTACTTGAGAAAATCCTGAAAACTAAAACTAGGCCTTGTTCTTGCAACAGAAATAGTAAATTCATAAGAACATTTGTCAGTATACAGAGGCTTAAAATGTTTTTGATTTGGAAGTAAATTAGGCATCATAATGCATAGAGAGTGTGTACAGATTTCGATTATTCTTTTTTGTATGAATTTAGTAATAAATATTGAAGTGAATACTGTACTTACAAGCAAAGAATCGCAAAAGAAACTTCTGTTGTTACACATCAAATCTTCTGTTCTAGTTACTCTGTTCCAACTCAGTTCTAACTTTGTTTCGGTTACTATATTCTAACTTTGTTCCATTAAATCTCATCCATATATTTATGTAGGGCTTATATGAATATGTGGATAAGATTTAATGGAACATGATAGGAACATTATAACTGAAACAGGAGATCTGATCTCCTGTTATTGATGTAATAGATAATTATAATGGAATTTTTACGTCCAATTTTTGAAATTAAAAAATGACAATTATTAAATCCAATTCTAAACCTGGCAAAACTTGTATAGCTTACCTTGATTAGACTTAAAATTAATAAATTAAATTACTTAAATTATTAATTTTTGTTGTTAAAAACTGATCAGTTTATTAATTATTCAGACAATTTTGTAAATTAATTAGTTTCTATAAACAAAAATAAACAAATTAATTTTTATTTAAAGCGTCTCTTTTTAAATTTTTTAATAAGTTACGACAATTTTTTTAATCATTTTACAAAATTTTCAATTTTATTCAATCTCTAACTAATTTTATCACCGTCGAATATTGATTAAACCTTTTAAACCTTAAACTTTATGTCAACCCGACTTAAAAAACATTGATTAAATCTTGTTACGAGGCTTGTAATTTCAAATCTCGCTGATATATAAGATTAAAATCATTATCAACAACCACCAATTACAATTACCATGACAAATTGAATAAATTCTTAAAACATACAATAATATATAAATTATATGTGAGTAAGCCATTCAAATTTACACGTGTCACAATAAAACTCGTCAACTAATTCTTTAAAACACATAATTTATAAGTATTTTAAAACTGGCAAAACTCAGGGTGGTTGCAGAGGTGGACTCTACCGAGGTCATTAATCTCCTCTTCGACTGGGATTACTTTTTTTGTGACAGATATCCGGGAACTTTTACAACGGACTTGGGAGATTCAACTCTAGTATGTTGTCTGGGAGGGAAATCAGTGCGTCAACTGCTTGGCAACCCTTGCGGGCCTACTCCGACCAGGCCTTCATGTCCTTCAGGAGCTGCCCTTAGGCGTCCAAGAGCTGATCTATCGCGATGCGCAAGGAACATTATTTTCTAGAGCTTTGAGTTAATTTAGTTTGCCTTTTTGTAATTAAAAAAAAGGCAAAATTGGTAGACCTTACCTTGATTAGACTTAAAATTAATAAATTAAATTTAAGTTGATTGGAGTATAAATCTTAAGAATTAATCTTGGTGCTTGTGTAGATCGATTTTTGGGAAGTCAATAAACACTTTTTCTCACCACAATTTTTTTAAAAAAATGAGTGTTTAGCTGTAAAATAAAAAAAATACTTCTTTAATAGATACGACTTTTTTCAGCCAAAATATAATTTTTTTAAGAAGTTCAAATTTGGAGCTTATCAAGAAAGCCTCTCAAATGACTTTTTCTAATAGATTTTTCAGATCAATTAATGGGCCTATTTTTAGTTCCTTTTGCTCTTAAATTTTACATATAATTCCTACAATACCCACAAATTCATTTACACGTTTATCTTGCAAACTCATCTTCTCTATATATTTATATTTTTTAATATTTATTTTTATATTAATTTTAGTTATAATTCATATAAAAAATTTGGTCAGATATATTTTCATTTATGTTTCATATGGTTTAAAATTATATAATAATTAATATATTATGTTTTGCATATTATTTAATATACTTTAAATAATATTTATATGCATAAATAATTTTTATTACAAAATAAAAAAATATAACTAAATCTTTTATATGAATTATAACATAAGTAAAATTAATATCAATCTATTGTATGAAGCTATTTCAAAAATGTTCTTTTCTAAATGATAATCAAACAGTTAACTGACTTCTTAAAAATTCTTCTCATAAAAGATCTTGAAAAAAAAAAATACTGATAAAAGCTTTATTAATATAAGCTAAACCAAATAGAGGTTAAATCCGACACAATTTAACTTTTAAAATAAAATAACATTATTTTAATATCTATGTGCTATCATATCTATTTGGTGACTCATTGTATTCTAAAGGAAGGATTTGTGGTCTAGAAGAGTGAGTTAAGAATGAGATTAGTAGGATGTCACTTTCTAATACATACATACTTATGACTGGTCAAACATGAAGGGATAAATCTTTAGCACTAAGTTTTGCTTTTCTGGTGTAACCTAATGATCAATTTATGATAAACTAAACCTTCCTAATCAACTTTTACTACCACCAAATCACTTGCTCTTGTCTACAAAATTTAATGATTAGTAAGAACTAAGAAGTTAGAATTTGACCCCAAATGACAATTTACCTATTAAAATAAGTTCTTTTGGTCGCATCAAATCGGTCTTAAATTTAAAAATAGTCAACTTTAGCGAGTCAAAATTAATTCAAATAAATATTAAAATGATATTATTTTAATATAAAAACTTATATTTAAATAAATCTTAAGTCGAATTTGAATTATTAATTTATTATTGACTTTAATTAAGATTGTTAGAAGAAATTTAAGGAGATAAAATGTGTAAATATTGAGATGAAATTATTATTTAATTTTTAGTATTATTATATTGATTTTCATGAAAATATAATAATTTGGTGGAGAAAAATGTTCTTTCACATTAGTGTTAAGAACTAAAAAGTGCTCAAAATGATAGGGAAGATTGACAAAGAGAGACCCCAAACCTACTCTTCCTACATTTGAGACGGTAACTATTCACCCATCAAGACCAACGCAACATCGCCATCTCTCTCTCTATATATATATGTGTGTGTGTGTGTGTCTTGAGACCGAATTACACCAGAAAGTGGCTAAATTCCTATTCTTGAAAATCAAGATTACGAGTCAAACTCATCCACATAATCCTATTGGCTTTTTGTTTCCAATTATTGTTTCAAGGTTCGAACGTGGAGACCAATACACAAATCTCTGATAAACCATCCAATTCCTCTGTTCCATGCCCATCGAAGCAAAACCCAGATAGGATTTGCGTTGTTTTTGGCTAATTATCAGAACTCTTATCGAAATCTGAACTGGGTTTTTTCTGTTACTTACCAAAGGTATGAACTTTAAGAGTTTGGATGAGTTCTGGTCATTTTACATGATCCAGCACTCGAAACCATCAACAAGAAGATGGCATTTTGTGGGAACACTGGCGAGTATTTTGTGTCTGCTATGTTCTTTGATCTTCAGTAGGTGGTTTCTTGTTTTGGTGCCTGTGCTTGGGTATGGTTTCGGATTGTACAGCCATTTCTTCGTTGAAAGGAATGTTCCTGTAACCTTTCGGCATCCATTTTGGTCTCTTTTCTGTGATCTTAAGATGTTTGGGTTAATGCTTACTGGTCAAATGGACAGAGAGATCAAAAGGCTTGGTAAAAGACCTGTCTTGCCGTGTTTTTGATCATCTTCCTTCCTTCTTGGGTGGTTTTCTGCTTCTCTTATTCATGTAAACACAGTTGTGCATTAAAGATTGAATTTTTTTTCTGCTGCTTATTGTATCAGAACTGTTCAGTCATATGACTTTCTGCAGATATGCGCAGCAGTTGCTGGTTTATGCGTTAAATCATGTTTTGTTGTTATTTTTTATGCAAATTAAGTAATTCTTCACTAAATTATGTAATAATTCATAAATTAAGTATTTTAAATAAATCATAAGGAGGTCTTTAATTCTATCAGCATTTAAAATATTCCATAAAATCTTTCCCCTTACTATCATTGGCTTCCAAGATTGGTGGAACTCATGTCCAAGATAGATGGAACTCGGGTCTCTTGCTGTGAGGATGAATAAGATAGAGCTAATTGTTTTTTATTATATTATTTATGTGCTTCCTTTCTATTTTAGTAGTTATTTTTCTTAAATCAGAAAATAGGTCTCTTAGATTATGATAAGATCATGACATATGAGAAAATATTAGTTTCTTATTAAGTAAAAATATTTGGGAAAAAGTTGGATTCTTCCCCTTCTCTTTGCCCCAGTTTCCTACTTTTTGTGTCAAGACATAAATTCAAGGAGTATGTTACAAGTAAAATTGTCAGAGAAAGTGAACAAACAATTGGTGATCTTCAAAAACCCATAAAGCCTATTCAATGTGCATCCACCAAACAGCTTTTCCTGGAAATCTATAATCTTCTATATGCCCCTTCAAAGTTTCTGGCCTGTGTTCAGCTGAAAGGCCTAAGGAACCTCTTGTATCAACTCTGGCAAAACGGCCAGTAAACTGCATATCATTACAGCCCGGATGATGATCATAGACTAGTCGGTGTTGCGAGAAAATGATGGTAAGGGCATTGCTTCTTGTGGCCGAAGAATAACAAGCACACCGAACATCCCCAGCATTGGGAGGACAAGTAGCCATTTCAGCATTTTATAGTAGTACATGTGAAATGTAAGAGAGAAGTCATCTGAGAAGTATAGTCCGTTCCTGTCAACCATCTCCACCAAAACAGTCCCTGTAGTCCTTACTCCAACTGTTGGAAGTTTGATCCTATATTTTCCAGGTCGGTCGAAGACTTGGCTTTGCTTTATCCTTCTCTCACCTTGGTAGTTACCTGGGACTAACAAGGTTGTCTGCAATATTTGAATTAGATGAGTAATCTTTCATTGGATCTGTCAAACTCACAGGCAGGAGAAACTTACAGTGACGTTATAAGGTGCTTGAGACCCAGAAGGGTATCTGTATTTATCAACAATCTCTATCTCCACCCAAAAGTTCTTTCCCTCCTCATCCCGGAAGGCTCTTGATGGATGTGTAACATAGATCCCTTCACGACTGTAATGATTTGCTAGATTATTTCTCCCTTGATTGGCTGACTTCCAAGCCTGCAAATTTTTTTCTACATAAATTGTTGAAATGCAAGGAGATTATTAAAGAGAATCACCTAATGAAAAGTTCAGAGACACTTACTTTGAGGGGATGATGAGGAGCAGGAGTTGAAAAGCAGAAGACATTTCCATTCATAGTTGTAACAATAAGGTCAAGATCATCTCCACCATCGACATTGTCCGATAAGACCATGCTGTATCTGTAATAGAGGCATCCACAGTTTATAGAATGATGGAAGCAACAATAGGCAGACACATAAATTTGGACAATATCTTACGAAGTTTCACCAACGTCAACAACATCAGCACAGGATGTAGGTCCATCTATGAGGTACAGGTAACCATCGAACGATGTGGTCACAAGAGTAAGCCCCCTTCTTTTCTCCCCACGCTTAGTCAAATCAACTAGAAGAACCTGATTCATCACTCTCCCGTGGGTTCTATATGGGTAAGGACGAACTACAGAACCATCCTTGCCACTAAGAACATATATGTTCCCTGATAGAGTTGGAACTACCACATCAGTATGGCCATCACCATCAACATCACCTACTGTTGGACCCTGAGAAACAAAAATTACAGATTTTAGGTAGATCTTTTCCATGTTGGGTCACCTAAGAGCAATGAAAACTTTAATTTCTCATACACAATAAAAGGTAGTGTCTTTGTTTCTGTATATCAAGGTATATTACTTAATACAGACATTTGAACTCACCAGGTTAAGGTCCTTATATATAACTGGAACAACGCCACTAAATGCTACACTGGAAATTAAATCAAGCACCTTGTGCATTCATTGTACGGAAGTATTTTAACCAAATAAATCAAAATTGCAACTAACCTGGGAAACAAGACTCTTAAGATGGAGCTCCCAAATCAGTTTTCCCTGGGAGGTCCATGCAGCTACATTTCCATGTGTATCCGTAGTTACTAGTTCAATTTTTCCGTCATCATTGATATCAGCTGCAACTACTGCACCTTGAATTTCAGCCATCTCAAGAGGAAAATTCTCTCTCAAATTTCCTGAAAGAAATCGTAACCTTTAGCTTCCAACTATCCTCTGAAGAAGTCAAATCAAGTAGCCAAAGAAGACTGAAAGTTGGAGAAACTCTAAAAACACCACTAACAATTTCAATAAGTAGAGGAGCAATTATTTATGGACAAGAATGTAGTTCACAATCTTCATTTCCCAACTGCCTTCATTTATCCTGAAGCAGAACTAAGCAGGGAAACTATAAATTTGGGAGAGGTGGGAAAGAAAGAATACATAAGAAATGGATGCAAACCCCAACCCAGAAAATAAAGGTTATAAAAAGAGTCAAATAGCAGCAAAGAGTAGAAAATGACTCCTAGCACTTAGCATGTTAAAGTGGCAGTAAGCTGAGAGAAATCAAAGTATGACATGCCAGTCTGAAAGTAACCTAAACTTCAAGATCAAACAATCAATAAGGAATTTACCACGATGATCAAGAACATAGAACAAGCCAAATGATGTTCCCACAAGAATATCCAAATTTCCATCACCATCCAAGTCAATCACTGTAGGAGAAGAATATATATATGCACGGTAGTTTTGAGAATCTGTGCTAAGATCCAGCTCTTTAGTCCACTTAACTTGCTTCGTATCAAGGTTGAATACGACAATAGAACTAGCAACATATTTCCCAATCTCTATACCACCCAGTTCCTTCAAATGCTCAGGGTTGTCATAATACCTGTTAAACCCATAGAACTATTAGCAATGCACTTAAATTTGACAACTTTCCTTGCCAAAGGTAACATGTTAGCATCAAACACAACAGAAAAGAGGGTTGCAAATACATGAGTTATGACAATTGAAGAAAACTTACTCATGATCAAAAAAGTATGAAACTGCAACAATCATTTCTGACACCCCATCATTGTCAATGTCTGCTATAACCTGAGATAGCAGAGAAAACATTAATTCAAATAAAAATATCTAATCTCATCTGCCATATCTGAAGAAGCGTTCATCACTAACATTTCTAGATTTCATTAAGTATTACACTTACAGGAGTGCATAAGATATGTGAATCAATATTCACATAATCCTCCAAATTCTCATGTTGTGCTTCAGTCCACTCCTCATCTCCCCACATGGATTCATCCACATAATCATCATAGTCATAACTGTACTCATCAGCCAGCTCATCATTATCACGGAGCAACTCAAAAGATGAGTCAGCATCTGCTTCTAACCCACCCGCATTTTCCACATTTGCTACATGAACTTCTGGATTGTCGTTCTCCTTGGACTCTGAACTGCCTGCTTGAGAATTCTTTGAAATGCTATCTTCCAGAAGACGTCTCCCTGTGCTTGCCCCCTTATCAACTGAACCATTATTAGAAGAATTGTTGGCATTTAGAGGCAGTTTTATGTTTGCCTTTATTTGACTATCATCGTTTTTCTTTTGATCCTCTTGACGGAGTTCTTTCACCAGATGGTCATTTGCTGTTATAGGAGTTCCACGTGTTCCGTTAGAAGTATTTGTTTCAGGTTCGCTTCCATGTGTAATTTCACTTGAAGCATTCATTTGAGGTGTACTTCCATGTGCACCTCCTGTTGTCTCTGATTATTACAGCTCAAGAAGTCAGAATTGCAACTTATTTACATATGTCAAAGAAAGATATCAGCAAGTCAGTATTATAGACAGATTAAGGAACTCATTGTTACAGGAGATGAGGTCAGAACAGTGACAACTTTACATATGCTAAAGAGAAATAATCAGCAAGTCAACATTATAGACACATTAACCCAAAAACATGTTGGACGCTTATATTTACTATTTAGGGAGTTTCTCACAAGCAACTGCTATTAATTAATGGTGACTACCACTTTATTCCAACAACTAATGGTGAATACCACCTCACTTATCAGTTTTTTTTCCAGGATTTGAGTTGAGTATACAGTAATAGTAAACAAGAGAAATCAATCCAAAGCATAAACTGACTTCCCACTTAACACATCACTAAGAAAATTCTTCCATACCAATCAAAATTAAACCATTGAAAACTTTTCCTGGGATAAAAACACCAACCCTGGTGCACCATGCTCCTCGCTTTGCGAGAATTCGGGGAAGGATATTAGTTATATACAGCCTTCCCTTTGTATTTTACAAAGAGGTTGTTTTCGTGACTCGAACCTGTGATCTCTTGGTCACAAAGGAGTAACTTTACCAGTTGCTCCAAAACTCACCCTCTCTCTTGGGAGATGAAGAAATAAATGAAGCAAGTACTAACATTAACCAAGAAACTTACCTGATGCTGATTTCTTCTTGACAGCATCCTGTATAATTTGGTCATCATGAACAGCTGGATGAGAACGATCCACAGGATCAGGATTCAAACCCACATACCAATCTTTTTTGACTTTCCTACGAGGTACCTCCAGTTTTTCTGACATCATATAACCTGAAACCCTAAAATTGGGACAGCTAATGAGTGATAAGCAACAACTGACAACTTCACGAAACCATACCATAACCTTATATCCACACCAAAATTCTCAATTCAAATACCTGAAAAACAGCACCTGGCCATTGTAGGTAGCCAACACAATCTCCCTTACACCATCCTTGTCAATATCATACAACAGAGGGCTTGCATGCACCGTTGACTTGTGAAACGCCGGCCAACCTAACACATACATCACTAACAGGCACATAAACATCCCACCACATAAAACCATCCAAGTATTTCTCACTCAAATCATCTAGCTCAAGCAAATTATATATCAAACTTGCCAGATAACCATAATTCAAAAATATACAAGCCTCATACCGGGCATTTTATCTCCGTCGGAACCCTCTAGTACTTCAAGGTAATGAACAAAAGAAGGAACTACAACATCAAGCTTTCCATCACTGAAACAAAACAAAAGACTCCAATATCGTCAAACCAAAACA
Organism: Erythroxylum shatona; assembly: GCA_027568895.1. Lineage (NCBI taxonomy): Eukaryota > Viridiplantae > Streptophyta > Magnoliopsida > Malpighiales > Erythroxylaceae > Erythroxylum > Erythroxylum shatona. Next base: position 222,859 of record JAOSBK010000005.1, on the reverse strand, counting down.
TTTCAACAAAACCCAAGAATGAGTGAACAAACAAACACACCTGTTTATATCAGCTATGAGAGGAGTAGCATAAATGCTAGAGCTAACTTCCGCTTGCCATCTCAGCTCTAAACTCCGAGGGCACTTTGTATTCAATAACGCATCCTCGTCTCTATTATACGCATACACAGCAAAGTACACTCGTCATATTCAGAAATTAAAGAAAGATTCCATCTTTGAATTTGAGATCGTAGTGAAACTTACATCTCGGGGTAGGCAACAGCGTCGTCTGTGGCCTCACGCTCACGGAACTTATTCTTCTTGGAGTCCTCTCCGAGAACGGAAGCAGTAGAAATGAATAGAAGGCAGTAAATGAACAAAACCCTAATGGCTGCCATGTGATCAGAGTTTAGTTTCACTGAAACTTCATTCAGCACAACAGATTTAGGATTGAATCTTTCGAGACGAAGAAGGAAGAGAAGAAGGTGAGAACTTCGTGGACTCTTTAGTAACTTTTGAGAAATTGCAAACTGGCCCTCGGTTTTACGCGGCATTCCCAGAAGTCCTTTGATAAATAGGCTTAGTAAATCAAGCCCAATCTGATATAAAATTAACATAATTAATTCGGATTCGTAAAAATTCTCTGGTCCATTTTTTGTGGACCAACTCTGTATTACTGTATCTGACCCATTTATTTATATGGGTCTCATGTAAATGAATGGGTCAGATGCAGTGGCACAGAGTTGATCCATAAAAAGTAGACCAGAAGATCTGACACCCTAAAAAACTGATATCAATTCACGTGTTTTTATTTTCGTATGTTACCCTATAAACAGGAACAGATGAATTGATCTCAATTTTTTACGAATCATATAATGGATAAATAGAAAGAAACACAATGTAGCGCATAAAAACATGAACAGTTACCTTGTGCTCGTAAAAACTCCTTGAAATTAACATTATTTTAATTTAATTTTCTAAAATAATATTAATTTAATTTATAAATTTAAAAAATTAAAATAACATTATTATAAAAAATAAAACAAAATATTGTTTTTGGACAATTTATTAAAGGTTGATTCATTCGATTTCGACCCATTCATAAAAATTGTTTTTATATTTTTTGTAATATAGTACTAAAGATTGAATTTATTAATTTCCCAATTTGAATAACAATATAAAATAGATTACAGTGTCTTTAGAAATGGTAATAGATCAAGTTTAACCTAAACCCAACTTGAATGGGCCAATTACATTTTTTTCCCATCAATTTAAAATTTTCATTTAAATCACGATCATAAGGGGGGCAAAGGCACAAAACAATTAAAATTGACTATATGTATTAAAATATTTTAGGCCATTATGTGATTAAGTTTCGAATCCGATTCTTAAAACTCAAATTTAGTTCGTTGATTTCGGATCGAACGGTTCGAGCTCAAACACTTTTGCCCATCCATAGCTATAAGCTCATTAAGCTTTAATACATATCAGCAGCCATACCTTCTAAAGAAGTGAAGATAAGTTCATACTGCATTAGATCATGAATAACATCAACTACCAAGTACCAGTTTTCTGATTCTGAGATTCAATAATGGTGTCCTACAACAAGATGTTACAAAAGGTGACAATATTTTCACAGAATATTCACATAATAACAAAAAAAAATTGCTACTTGTTTCGAGGATTTCGGTTGTAACTATAAAGAATTTCTACATTTAACTTAAAAGCAGACAATATACATTGCTGATCCTATTCCTAGCTCTCTTCTGGACAACCATCACAAAGATGGATTTGAAAAAGGAACTATTTTAAGTGTACCAACTGGATGTATATGTAACCAACCAGTACAGCACACTATTACCGGAGTTTCTAAGCTGTAGCTAATTACATTCACCGGTGTGAACCCTCTAGTCGATATGCTCGAGTACATCCCGAATTTACAAATGTAATAGCAAGAGCAATCGAGCATCAAACATCCACCATGCACTATGCAGATCTGGTAATTAGTTAATTTAGTAAAAGATAATCACCTTGGCAGTTTCAAATCACCTTCGTCGTGGTGCATTAGCATGCTGGCGATGAGGTTTGCTATCGTTGTTTATCCTATCGAAATACATAGGCAGGCGAATTATCTCATGAATCTCGTTCAACAAAACGTCTTCTGTAATGTTGTCCCGAATGCTTCGCATTACCTGTTTTTTGATTCAGTGAGAAACTTTGTTAAAACCAGAGGGATTGAGGAAAATGCGGAAGTATGAAAGATGGTGATGAAAACCACCTTCTTGTAGGTGTTGAACTCATTTGGTGAAGATTTATCAGTCCGAACTCGCATAAATATCCATATCTGTTCCTCTAAATCCCATGAACACTCAATGATTTTCCCTGAGTAGAAAGAGGGATCGCCATCTGCAGAAACTGATGTCTCAGTAATGGAATCAAATTGTGCTCCAAGCCTTAAAGCCATGATGGTTCAATTGAAAATTTCAATAGTGATTAAATACCCAGCCTGGGGAAAACATTTGACATGGTTGTCATTTATTCAATCAGTTATCAAAGAGAGGTATTAAGTAGATGTAAATGTTTCATACGGCAGATATTAAATGCAAGGATATAAACAAATTTGCCTTGACCTCTGAATGAAACTCTGTTCCCATCCATGAGCCTCTTTTTCCCTCGTTCATACAAATAGAGTAGCTGATTATCATCAGCATCCACCTATCAAGACATTTATATTTGTAATCAGAATAGGTCATCCATAATATGAAGTTGCAGAGTTGACAAAAATACCTCAAATAGAAAGTCAACTGAGTTCAACTCAGGATATTTCCACTTCAACAGGCCTTCATGGGTACGAGGGACATAAGGATCATCCCAACCCTGAAATCAAATTACCTTTAATATGGCCACACAAAGAAATTATAGGATAATGTCAAACAAGTTGGAAATGATACGGAAAGAACAAACAGAGATGTCATGATATGGAGGCACAAAGAACAAACAGAGATTAGTGGGGAGGATAGGTGAAGGGGGAAAGAAGAATAACATTCTGTCAAAAATAGCAATGCTAATCACCTGGAAAATAAGACCATCTGCATCGTGTGAAAGCCTAGGAATAAATTCCTTCAACAGTTTTGTAACAGTTGATAGAAGCCAGAAGTCTTTTCTCCTTACCTGCCAAGCAACTCAATGAAATCATTAACTAAAACGATAATGTCAGAGAAAAGCTGAGGATAGAGGAACACCTACCCTGAATGGCTCCATATCATATCTGTAAGGACTCCTGCTCTGGAAGGTATACTGGCGCTCATTGTTACGAGGTTCAATCACTTCTTTTTCAAGCATCTTCCATCGTTCATGAAATGGTCGCTGCACAAAATTTTAAATAATCAAGCACTTACTGTTAACCTGATGACTTTTCAGATAATACAGCAGCGAAAATAGCATTTGATAACATGACTAATTTCTGACAAGCCAAGTTAGCATTTGGTTTGGCTATATATGGTCTCCTTAAAACACCCCCAAAAAAAAATTATGCACTTGCACCACTTCTCTTAATAATCCCACCTGTCTAGAAACAATAGTTTCACAATACCCATTAACTAGTTATCCTTCAACTTAAATTATTCCATTAGCCAGCTTGCAAGAGAAACTTCTTCCGTAGGGTCCCCTTGCATCTCCTTTGATTAAAATCTGTTTGTAAGGATCATAAATAAAATTCACAGGCATCACTCAATTGGGGATTATTGTGAAACGTGTTCGAAGTTAATCACACAAGACAAGACTTCAACACTTCCCATATACAAATTTGAAACATCTTGGGTTCAGAAATTCTCAAGTAAATCTCCATTTCCGTATCTTCCACTAAGCTATTGGGTCAAACTTCTAGATACTACATAATCACAATAAAAAGTGTATTATCAAATCATTCCACTGTGCAGTCATTCAATACATACTACCATATGAAAATAACAACAGGAAGTATTGAAATGATGGTCACACATTTGATAATGAATCAAACCTCGATTACAGAAACATGGTTTATTGCCATCAAATCATAAATGAGATATCTCCTTTCCTGCTTTTGTGAATCTGGCAAAGTGTCAATAATCATCTCCCCATCAAGCAGTGTGTAGTGATGTGTCTTATCAGCTAAACCCTTGCCAAATAAGAGAAAGGAGACATGTTGGAAATGATATGTGGAAAATAACCTAGGACGGTTACATTGTCAAAAACATTCGTGTCAGAATATACAAAGATACATACTTCATGTATACTCCTACAAGGAAACCTCATTTGAACCCTTCGAAAATTAAAACTTCGATCAATCAAATAACAGCCATCCATTGTAATTAGCATCATGTATCGTGTTCCGTCAGCCTTCCATGTTGCATAATAATAACGCTGCCTTAGCAGTTGTAAATTATCCCTGCAAGACCAAACACAGGAGAATACCAATATTTTTAGGAAGTCTGACCAAAAGGAAATGGAAACAATTATTCCTATCAACCACAAAATGGAAACTACCAGAATAATCAATTAAGTAGAATAAACCTTAACCTACAATCCAAAAGTGTGTAAAGCACTAGTTGTACTTCGAAGTCCACAGAGGCATTATTAAAATGAAAAGCAGATTGCACCTGCTGAGAGAAACAGGATGCGATCCAGGGAAGTGTACATTTCCTCGCATCTAAATAAGAACATCAAAAACAGCAGTTACCCAAACAGAGTGAACCTTGCATAAAATAGCAAAGAAGAAAACAAGATAAAAATGCAAATGAGTTCTGGTGAGGTGTTTTCCATAACAATTCGCAAGTATGAAAATGTCTATACTGACCCAATCAAAGGATGCATATGCAATTACTATAAATGTAACAGGTGGTAAAACTAGACATGGTTAGTACTCCCATCATAGATAATTAATCCACCTAAGGGTCAGTCCACACCAAATACTAAGTGGCAGGCTACTTACTGGAATATTTAACTTCAGCATTTGGTAGCAGAACTGCCGCAATATATCCTGCTGGTCGCTTGGAATTTCATCTCCCAGAACATCATCATTTGTCATCATGACAACCATCTCATGATTTTCCTGAATTTAAACCATGTATAAACCCAAAAGCAGATTATCATTCTTCCTAAGAAATGTATGCCATACCAGAAGTAATACTTTAAACCTATGAAGATGTACAGAAAAATAATCACAACATATCCACATTAACCATTTATGCCATGAAAGAACAGCAGACTTAACACATACATGCAATGGAGCACCTGGAGCTCCATCATCATCATCATCATCTGGTACAGCTTCACCATTGAGATCAAGATCAGAGGACCTCTTCCACTCGGGAGTTGGCGGGCAAACAACCGTTTCAGGCTTTCTCTCGTGATAAAACGTATACAAGGCATCAATATAGTCTGGTTTGTATATTCCTGGAGGCCGTGCGTCAGCAAATGCTTTTATTGCCTGTTTATGCATTAAGAATTAGATATTCAAAAATATGTGACGAAATAAAGCACAAAAAATAAAATATCTGGAAGAAAGTATGAAAACTGACCTGTGTTACAGACATTGGCAGAGAACGCATTAGATAATGAACAATCATGTATCCTGTGCGATTGTGCCCATGAGTACAATGGACAAGAATATATTTCTTCGAATGTTTCTGACGAGAAAGGAATTGAGTGACCTAGGAAAAAAGATTAGCCACCATATGTAGCATTTATCTTGCTTAGAATGTCATGTTTAAAGTGTCTAATAATCAGTAACAGTTCCTAAATGTGAAAAAGCAATGAAGGAATTTAACAATTCCCAGGAGTATTCAAAACCGCTGAGTAGCAAACAATGTAGAACTCAAACTTTATATCAGACCATGAACTATGGCCAATAACATTTAAAAATGAAAACAAAATGTGCAACTTAGCATCAACAGTGAAAAGCAAATGTCTCGCAAAAGAAGCATACCTCATAAACAAAGTTATTTACAGATGCATTATCTGGCACAGCATCACGCCCCTTGCACTGAATCTAAAATAAAAATATTATGAAGTTAGAAGGACCACAATGTTAAAGTATGGCTAAAAGAAAAGTAATCACTTTATTTTTGACAACATACTTTAATATGCTTAATGCCCTCCCTCTTCAAATCTGTTGTTTGATAGTAGCGAGTAGTATTTGTCAAATCAATCACCAATCCAAGCTGCAAAGTGTTTATTGAATTGGCATTCTAATGAGGAAAGTATGACTCAAAGAAAACATTTTTCAAGTTCAGGACTTACTTTCCTTCCCAAAACTTTCAGATGATGGAGGACTTGTTTGAAGGAGTATCTTTTACCAGGGAGGATAAGATCATTGTACAATTCTCCAAGTGGAACTTTAGAAGGAATGATAGACCCAATATCATTACCAAAGGAAGGGCATTCCAGCCAACCTACAGTTGGTAAGAGTAACTTCATTAGATAACAAACATTTTCCCTAAGCACAGACAAAAGTCACTCTTGCCTCAGAACAATAAGCTAAGAAACCAACCAGGAGGTAACTTATATCTATCATGAGATCTGTGATGCTTATTTGGTGCATATTGATCATTCAATGGTTGCCAAGAACTGTGTACATGTCTCTCTTCAGAACGTTCGTTCCTCAAACGTTTACGTCTTTCTTCACGCTCCTAATCCAGTATGTAAATTCATTAGCCACATATCGGTAAATGTGCAATTCAAAAGATCACCAGAAAAGACAAATTGGAAATGACAAGGGATTGCCATTACAAACAAGAAGCAATAACAAAAATGAACGAAAATGACAGAGGCCTCTGCTCCCAACTGCTTGGAAAACTGAAAATGACAAATATTGCCATTACAAACAAGAAGCATGATACCATTGTTCTCCAGAGACAATTTCATCAATAAGAATCAATAACCATGAATAGAAAAGGACCCCAATTTTCACAAATCATGGGTCTCTTACAGCAACCGAGTAAGTACCTAATGTAGTAATAGTTATTATCTTGCAGTGTCATCTAAACTATGACAAACATCAAAATTATGCGCGTCAAGAACTAGGTTGTTTCAGTTGGAAAGGAATCCTTATATGCTTTACTGAAGCTCGTAATACCAATTTCGGCCAACATCCAAAGTTTGTAAGCAAATCATAATTAAAGAGAAAGCTTGCCACCTCTACCAATAACAGAAAAGGACACAAATCTCAATATTTTAAATGTCTCAATTTTTTAAATGAAGTCTCAAAACAAGACTCTCATCCACCTGAGACAAATTTTCAACCAAAAAATTGCCCTAGCCTCTCATTCGTTGAAATCATTTAGAAAAGGTTACCACATCATTACTCAAATCAGAGAGAAGCAAATCACACAGCCATAGATACCCGATGTGCAGTTTCAACAGCAGTTTCAAAATGTTCTTCTGTCACATTGTATTCTTCAACGTGTCCTTCAAATTTCTCTTCATCCTCTTCAGGTAATGGTGAAGCATTCAAGTCCATGGGAACTATCATTCAACATCCACCAAACCACATTTACCAACATGAAACCTTGAAATGCCAGAAAGGTTCCCTGTTGTGGAGCGATTTAGCACATCGAAGAGTGTGGACTTATTACCTGTACGGATAAAAACACAAAAAGAGAAGAATTAACCTAACCTGAGCCCCTACTAAAACTTACTAATATAAGCACACCGCAACTCCAACACTACCCTCTGTAAAACAGAAAGCGCGAGAAACAAAATTTCCCTTCGGAACTTAACAAAAACACTGCAAATTTGGTTTCCCACGAAATTTTGAAAGGCAGCGGTACATTAAAAATCATAAAAGGCAATTTCATTCTAGAAAAAAAAAATTCGTGAGCTTCTACCCTATTTTTCACCAACCATCAAACACCAAACTACATTTTATCCTAATTGTGCGTCCTTCGCCCAATAACCTTTCATTTCCAAAGCTCAACGAGTGGGACATCAAAGTTAATACGGTCTTCACCTACATTACACTCATATCACTGACCGAGTACCCTAAACACAAAAACCCCACAAAATTTTTATTCTCCGAGAAGCAGAATTTTGTACTATAAAATTAATAATCCACTAAAAGAATCGCCAAACCTCATTCGCGCCGATAAATTGACGACAAATTCTCGGCGAAACCACGAGAAGCAGCGGAGTGGAGCTGAGTCCTAGCGTTGCAGAGAAATTGGGAGTCCCACGATCACGGAAATTTCTGCTAACCAGCTTCAAAAACCCTACAATTAGAGTGCCGTTGACAAAACTTGAGCTTCTTCTCTTCGAAACCCTAGAGAGAGACAGGGAAGGTTTTGCTTGAGGTTTGTTGGCTTTTAGAGAGAGAGAGAGAGTAAAAGGCTATTTAATCAACTCAGGTCGCTACTCAGAGAGAGAAAGAGAGGGAAGGGAAGAGAAGCAATTTCACGAATTTTTGGGGTTAGAAAATTGTGAAAATAGAATATTGTGAATATTTAATTTTCATAAATAACTTGGGAATTATTAATTGGAAAATGAAATTTTGTTTTTTTACTAAAAATGGAGAAATGGATAATTTTAATTTTGGTAGAGGGCTGACTTTGAACTATGTGAAATTTTTATTTTTTATTAAAATGAAAAAAATAAATAATTAATATGAATATGATATTAATTTAGAAGAAAAATGATCATTTAGTAAAAATAAGTGGATTTTTTAATTAATAATATACGAATATGCAAGTTTTAATATTCCTTTTTAATATCAAAATTATTAATATGAATATTTCACTTATTTTTATTTTATTATTATTGCATTGTAATTAAGCAATTTTTTATGTATATTATTATTATTATTATTATTATGTTGTTGTTGTTGTTTACATTAATTCATATTAGACATTAAAATAAAATTACCTTAAAATTGAGATGTTTATACATCATAAAAAGTGAATTATTGTAATTGATTTATATTATTATATAGTTTACTCGCTTTCAATTTATAGGCTAATTAAAAATAATCATTTTATTATTTAAAAGTAAAACTACGTGTTTTTTAAACTTTCTGAATCTCACATTTTAATTAGATTTCTATTGGAATGTTGCTGTTATTGTTGTTACTTTTTGTAAAATACTATTATTAATATGTAGTTTATTTGTTCATTTAAGATAAATGCCATAATTATTTTAAATAATTGAAATATCATATTCCTTTTATAATATTGTTTTTAATCTTAAAATTTAGTCTTGAAATAAAATTTTTATATCATTTCAAAAATTATATGAATTATAAATATAATATTAAATATAGTGTAATTCTTATTATACACATAACTTATAAGAAAATATAAACTTATAAAAATGTACACCTATGTGTCTCATTATTGACATTATGAATAACATAGTTTAATATGTAAATATAACTCAACTTACATTTATAATTTTTATAACTAAACTTACTTTATTCTAATGTTTTTTTTAATGTATTAAGTTATTTTATTACATCTCTTATGTCTATCTGACTTTCTTTAATAATATCTTCATTTCACATTACATGTATTGGAATAGTATTTCTACTATATATGAGTAAGGTTGTATACTATCATATCTTTCCAAACGTTATGTTTATGCGATATTCAATTGGGTGTGTGACGACGACGACGACAACTATAATTTTGTGATTTTAATCAATTATTACATTTATAATTTAAATTTTAAAAATATTGTAAAATGGTCTTAAGGTCAATTCTTATTTTTCATTTTATTCATTCTCATTCATATCACTATTTTCCTGTACAAACCAATCGCCCCCTCAATCAATGTTCTAAAAACTAGACCGCAAGTTAAATGGATAAGACAAAAGATTTCATTTTTTTAAGGTTCAACTAATAGTTGACTGCTATAAAATAACTAAATGTTGAATAAATTTAAGAATTTAAAATATAATTGAAAAAAATTATCCTTACCATAAGTTTAATTTAAAAAATTGTTAAATAAAATTAATATATTTATTTTAGTTTATAAAAACTTGTTAATTAATAAAAATTGTCCGATTGATTAATAAATTGATCGATTTTTAACAGCAAGAGTTGTTAAATTAAATCAAACCGAAAAGTTAAACATTGAATTGAAAAGCTGACCAATTCAAGAATTTTACAATGTAAATCAATTGAATTTTTTAACCATCGGTAAATAAAACAAAAAAGTTAAAAATTAAACTAATTAATCAATTTAAAATTTTTACAATTAAATTAACCAAATCGACTAAGCTTTTTAGTCACGATCAACTTTGTTAACATCTAAAGCTCACCATCGAAAAGTACTAAATTAAAAGGGTATTATTAGTGACCTATCACTTAAAATGGAAGCTAAACTAAAGGCGACATAATATCACATCAAGCCGTTGCTTTGTTACTTTAAGAGTCATTATTACACTAATTGTCTAATTATCTAACTTTATCAATTATGTATATGATATAATAGTATAGATTTGAGAGTCATTATTACACTAATCATCTAATAATCTTACTAAAAGAAAAAAAGATTTAACAAAAAATTATTATAATAAAAAACGAATTATTTATATAATATAATATTTCTAAAAATTCATATTGTTGTGGTTCATTCTCTTTTTAATTCAAATTTAATCAAGTTAAGTTTAAATAAAATAATTGCAATATCTATATATATATATATAGATGTGCGTATCACGCCCTCCGGGGCATTGTAGAGGAAAGTAGAGAAAGTGACAAAAAGAGGTCAAACGAATGAAGGATCCTAAAAGTGTCTTGCTCCTATAGGTTAGGAGGGCTGTCAAAGTCATAGACCACCGGTAAATTTTTTTTTCAATCGAAATTAAAGCTATTAAGTAACATTTGAAAATGATATTATAAGCGGTTTGGTTGAATGTTAATTATTGAAATGAAATTGAAACAGAACGTAACAATTTATAATAAAATAGAATGTAAGATAGTAAAAAATTATTTGAAAAAGATAAAAAAATTTATAATATAATATAGTAAAATATTTTTTAGAAAATAGATGAAATGAAATATAATGTATAATAAATAACTATTGCATCGATATAAAAATGGTTGTTACAAAAAGTTTAACTCTATGATTTTAAAATAAAAATTATGTCCAATTAAAAAGTTATAGTTCAAGTCATAATTATGACAAGTAATTTTTTATATATTTTATGTTTTAAAATAATAAAAATTTTAATACAAGTTTTATTATTAATTATATACAATTTAATAATATAAAAATATTATCATTAATTATTTAATAAAATTTATTTTATTCTATTATATGTGATTTATATTTAAAAATAATTTATTTTATTTTTATTTATATAAAAATATATAAAAACAATTAAAGAATAAATTTTGTATATATTTTCTATTTTCATTAATAAAAAAATTATTAATTTTTTTATGTTATTATTAATATATACAATTTATTATTAATAATATAAAATATTATTATTAGGGTAAGGAGAAATAACATAAAATATTATTAATTATATCAAATTTTTATTTTTTTGGGTGAGGAGAAATTAATAATATATTATTATTAGGGTAAGGAGAAATTTTTATTTTTTCTTAAAATGAAGAAATAATTAATTAATATCAATATGTAATAATTTAGATGAAAAATGATCATTTACTAAAAATAAGTGGAATTTTTAATTAAGAATATAGGAATATGCAAGTTTTAATATTCATTTTTAATATAAAAATTAGTAATATTAATATTTCATTTATTTTTATTTTTCTTATTATTATCACATCACAATTAAGCAATTTCTTGATGTATATGTATATTATTATTATTATTATTATTATTATTATTATTATTATTATTATTATTATTATTATTATTATTATTATTTATGTTTACATTAATTCATATTAGTCATTAAATTATATTAGTCTTAAAAATTGAGATTTTCATACATCATAAAAAGTGAATTATCATAATTGATTTATATTATTATATAGTTGACTCTCTCGTAGGTCAATTAAAAATAGCTTATTTATTAATTAAAAATAAAGCTACATAGTTTTTAAAAGGATCATGATCACATGTGCTTTTAATTATGTTCTAAACCATCTCATTCACATTTATGTGCAACTCATATAAATATATAAATGAGATGAATTTGAACAAAATTAGAACAGCACAACTGATACAAGTTCTTTTTTTTTTGTAAAATAAATGAATTTTTATAAAATAAAATAGAAGTAGAGTAATAAAAACAAGTGATGTAGTCTCGACAAATACACGACAAGACTTGAGATTTTCATGTGATTGTTATTTGTGAATTTACCGAAGTGATAAAACACAATAATATATAAATTAGGTATTTCTTTAAAATTAACCCACCAAGTATGATCAAACTTTCAATGGAGGTCTAATACAAGGGAGTAAACCTGAATCATATGTATTTAGAAAAATAATTAATCAAAATGATATCATTTCAGACCATTTAAACTTAATATAATCAGACCGAACTTAATATAATCGAGCAAGGACCAAACTCAGACTAAAGAAAAAAAACAGTAACCCATATCCAACCTGACCCATCATCATCTATAATGACTCAAAATCACATGAATCACAAAACTACTAGACAAAGCATCAATTCAGAATCAAGTGAGGAACCCGAATCACGTGCACAAGAGCTCCCAAGATGATTCTTTTTGGGGCTTGATAATGAATATGTAGCATTTGTGAAATTGTCATCAATGGAACTATATAACAAACAACTGTAACGACATTATTGTCACGAATGAACTGGAAACACCCACCAACCCGAACACTACATACAAAACTGAAAACCAAGTGCTCTATCATGAAACTCGGAAGCAAGTTCTTAGCTTCAGCCCCATAATTTATACAAATAGTTTGTCTATCAATGGTAAGAGAAATATATACTAACACCAAGTTTAAATAGAAGGAATAGGCTTTACCTTCATCCAGAAACTAAGATGTTTCAGCTGGCAAAATATGTTAAACGCTACACCACTATCATGTTCTAATTGATCGTTTAGGGAAAGGTGACAGCTAGAAAATACAATTTTGGAAAGCAGAGTGATAGCCAAGACTGGAGTATGCATCACCTGGAACGGTTTTAGAAAGCAGTGATGCTGTCGAGAAACCTGAAAGCTGACCATCAGTTTGTGTCTTTATCAACTATTGGCAAAATTTTAGAAGAGGTCCTGCTAATTCCAAAAATATATGCAGTGAGAGTTGAGTGTAGGAAGAGTAACAAAAGCAATGAATTTACGTGCGAAACGAGCAAGACTTTTATGTATAATTTAAGGGCAAAATGAGCTAGACTCAGTTCTATGTATAATTTATGTGCAAAACGAGCAAGCTAGAACAGAACAAGGAGCTTACTCTAAGCAAAGCCACTGTTTGCACCCACATTTTCTACTCTGGATTCATCGTGCTGGTTAAAGTTACCATTTTCCAAACTTTTATCTAGATCTTCTATGGCTTCTGCAATCTCTGACTCCAATTGCTCGTGCTTTGCCTTCAACTCTGAGGACTTCATAGCAGCTAAAAGCCTCTGCTTTATTTGTTGTTCCAAAGCCTCGATTTTATTTTTTGTTGCTGCATCACGCATCTTCCCTGCTTTTGCTGCCTCTAATTTTAGTAGCTGGATCATGTTTTTCAAATCTGATGAGTTGATTACATCTTCAATTTTCTCGAAAGTTTCTCCCTTCAACATTTCCAGCTTATCCTTTAACTCAGGACGAGAAACCGGCTTGTCGAAATCTTTTGTATGTCCCACAACCTCAACATCCAAATCCATGGTCTTAAGATAATTTGCGAGTTCCAAATCTATCTCTTTCTTTAACTGGAGAATGATCTCCTTTGCCTCTTGATCTAAATCTCCATCGTTGGAAGCCCTTAACTTTTCAACTTCAGCCTTCAGTGCTTCCATCTTCTCCTGCATATCAGGTCGGTCTATGACTTCTTTCATTTTCTTATTAATTTCGTGCTTCAATGCTTCACCTTTACAGCTCTGCTCTGAGATGCTCTTGGCTTTAGAGAAATCCTTCAACATATCAAGCTTATGCTTCAGGCTTGCATAGTTAGGAGCAGCTGACAAACCTTGAATTATTTCATCTTTTAGCTTTTCAATCTTGTCCATTAAAATGGGATGCAGTTGGCCCTTTGATTCGGATTTCAAGAATTCTTGCTGCAGAGTTGAAACCCTATCCTTCCAGCCCATGGCTTTAAGAGCCTCCTCAAATTCGATATCAACCTCTCTTTTCAGTTTTGCAATCATCTCATCTAAAGCCAACTCTGTAGGCTTGACAGATGACTCCTTAGCCTTGGAGATTTGCAGTTTCAGTTTTTCAACCTGTTCCTCCAACTCTGCAACTGGAATTTTTCCTGCACCAGGATCTTCTTTCTTTTTCATATTAATCTTTCTCTTAGGATCAATTGGAATTCCTTCTTGGAAACCACCAATTTTACGGAACTTGAGCATGCGGTGCTTTAATAATTCTTCGGTGTCCATCTTCACAAGCTCCTGAAAGTACCCAATCCAAATTATTAATACATTGAAACCTGTTAGACTTTTAACACAGAATCAATAAGAAAGACACACACATCCATGGATTCATTGATAGCATTCTTGATCTGTTGGGAGGTCCATGACGGATCTGCATGTGCGCCACCAAGTGGTTCCTGTCAAATTTGAGAAAAAGAAATAGAAAACTTTTTCAGAGTTCACACTAACATGAAACTATAAACATAGATCAAAACAGCGGTTGCTTGTCAAGGGAAAACTAATTATGTTGGAAAAGAAGAAAAGCAATCCCAGTGACAGACATTTGAAATATGGTTCCCCTATTTTCCTGGTGTAAGTACATTCATAGGTACACAGGAAACTCTATTACTGTTTAAAAGTTATGCAACCTATCACCTATCACTGAGTTGCAATATATCAAATCAACATTGAAACAATAATATAAAAGTGCACAAAGGAGAAAAGAAGCTATCAAAATGGAGGAGATAATTACAGGGATAACACCATCTGCAATTTGCAACTTGCACAACTCAGCAGCTGTTATCTTCAGCTTCTCAGCTGCCTGTATGTATTTTTTTAAAAAAAATCATTCTCTACAATGTTGATAGGCTATGAACTGACAAATCAAAATAGGAGAGATTAAAGAAACCTTTGGAGCAGCTTTAGCACTTTTCCATAGGATTGCAGCACATGCTTCTGGACTATATCATAGAAGTAGTTCAAAAGACGAAAATAGATCAGTGAACATAGATATCATCCATAAACAATAGATAATATATGAGTCATGAAGGAGAATGGCAAACTATAACTTTGTTAAGAAGAAAAGTTGAAAGTGAATCGCAATAGTCTGACTTGTAAACGTAAAGTGTCAAAGACAAAGATAGTTCTACACACATCCTCCCTATCTTGGCAATTATGATATCATTTGGATGAGTATTATGCCAAAGTTGATAGTGGTCATCTTGCCAATAAATGGGTACATGACCAAATACTTCAGCAACTTCGGGATACATTTAGGAGCAAAATGAAGTAGAAATCGTGCAGTTATACGAATAATCAACTTCCAGCTAGTTGAAAGTGAGATCTTATATACAAAATGCATGCCTCTTGACAAGTTCTAAGATTTCATTAACCAACATTCAGAGCTGGAAAGACCATTATAAAAACACGACACAGAGTCTTTGTTTTTCTTGGGTAATATTAATGATCTTAATGATTCTCAAAGCAGATAATTCCGCAAGGATAAGACTGGAAAATTCTGAATAGTAAACTTTCAGTAACATTAATACTTGAACACAAACATTAACCAAGATCCCTAGAATTACCTGGCAACATAGAAAACTGCATTTTCAAGCATCAACAATTTATTAGCACAGCCAATGGCCAAAGCACCACCAGAGCCACCTTCTCCGATGACAATAGATATAATTGGTACCTTTAGACCAAACATGGTCCTCAAATTATGCGCAATTGCTTCACCCTGCACAAAGTAGAAAATGACATAGATAAACCCTCATGTAATGAAATTGACAAAATGCACAAAGTGAAATTTCTACTCACTTGGCCCAGTTCCTCAGATTTAAGGTCTGCAAAAGCCCCAGGTGTATCAATAAATGTAACTATAGGGAAGCCATGATGGTCAGCATAATACATCATGCGCAAAGCTTTGCGGTATCTGTGTGCAGGTAAAGTTTAATCAGTTACATCACTCAGTTTTCTACCGTCCTGGAAGAAAACATATTAATCTAAACAGAAATTTTTTCTCCTTTAGAAACAAAACTGGAACGTGTACAAGTAATTGTACATACCCATGAGGAGTAGGCATCCCAAAGTTGCGCATAATATTCTCCTTTGTGTTTCTACCCTTCTGGTGACCCATGAACATGTACCTTCTACCATCTATTGTTCCTATACCAGTGACAATAGCTGGATCATCATATCCAGCTCGATCTCCATGAAGCTCTACAAACTGGACAGAGTAGAATAGAAATGCACTCACTCGGATAAGTTACAAGTATTCAACAATTTCTCCTTCACACCTCCCTTAAATGTAGGTCATTTAACTGACAAATATAGAGTTATTGAAGATTCCAAAGCTAAGAGATTGTAAGTACTAAAACCTTCTCAGTAATGCTGAAAATGTGATCAAGGAAAGTAGGCCTATTAGGATGTCTTGCAATATTGACACGTTGTATAGGAGTCAGATGGGTGTATAAGTCCTTCAAAGCCTGAAATGGAAAGATGGTATCCATAAATGATAATATTTTTAAGACCTTAGGCTGATATAATGTAAAATTCTCCAAAAGTAAAGAAATAAGTCCTAGAAGTGTAATTTGTTCCAGAAAATAAAGAAGTTGATCCTAGAATTTAAAGATACACGCAAAGGGAGAAAAGGTCTTAAGCCCATGAGGAACATAACAAGAGCAAGCATCACTCGTTAGTTACTCGTAGCCTTCTTCTTTTGCTAACAAATACAAACTCTCAACCTAGACATATAGTTTTCCAAGTGCACAAAACTGAAATAATGACAAACTGAAACAAGATAGAGACAGTGAGCCAGCTAATATCCAAAAAGGTCTCTGCTATATCAGTTACATTTTCTTCACTTAATTTTACTTTCTAATCAATCAACTAGAAATATAAATATCAGGCATCCATGGAAAAAACTGATCGAAGCAGTTTCATGAAGCTTCAATGTGAAACTGAAACAATGAGAGATGTGGTATCAAAGGAAACTAATATTTATCATTTCTTCAAGGTACTTGACAATTTAAATAACTCAAGACCACGATATTCTTCTAATATACTGTAATAATGATTTTCAGGATTTAGTGAAGAAGTAAGACTAATTAAAGCATAAAATTTTGTGGCTCTCATTGTCGACTCTCACATTCACCAAACCTGCTGATATTTGTTTTCCAGTGATACAATCTGATCGCTGAAGTCCAAGCCAGTATCATTTGCCATCTTCCTCACCTAAAATTGAAAAACAAAACTGTAAGTAAAAAGTACACAAACTCTTGGCTATGCACTCGAAATAACACACCCGCAAAAGTCATTTACATCTATGATCTTCTTTTCAAGTCCAACCAGCGGCTTCTCGAAGTCCAAAGTAACAGGCTTCGGCTTCTCTTTAAGAGGCTTGAAATGCGAGAGGTGAGTGAGGACTCCACCTTTCACATTCGGATCCGGATCGTCAGGCCACGGATACTCGTGCTTCTTCACCTTCCTAATCCTCGCAACCACCGTGAAATTCCTATTCTGCAAGCTGAATCGCGCTCTTCCGAGGTTCCGCAAAGGTACACCGACAATTCCGCGATTGCGGCTCCAGAAAAGATCCGACGCGGTAGTTCCAGCAAGCGCGAACGAAGAATGCGACGTAGAAGCCATTCTCCTAACTCAAAGTCAACTTCCTCCAATTCCTCACTCAAATCCGCAAATCAGATCTCCAAAACACAAAAAAAAAAAGAGAGAGAAAAACAAAATTTAGCTTCAAACTCTTTTCTTAGTCCGAAGCAATGTAGAACAAAAGCACAAACAAGTAACGAAGTTCAGTCACTCCGTCTATCTATTAACACAAGAGCAATCTTCCTTCCCAAAAACCTCCTACTACTACACTACTAGTAAAATGAGCAAAGTTTCTATAAGAAACAGCATAACAGAAGAAGCTGAAATCACTTTCTCGTACAATGAGCCTCGGAGAACTTACCGGAAACACACACGCGCACATACAGAGTGACCGTAGCTCGCCGGAAGCTTATAGAGAGAGAACCAAGGTGGTGATCTAGTGTAAGGGAAGGAAAGAGAGGTTGGGAAGTTAATAAGCAGCGAGAGAGAGCATCGTAATGATCGTCAAAAGAAGGTGGCGTGTTGGCTGTTTGTTGATTCTTAGGTGGGTGCGTGTCGATACTTCTTATGTGAACCTTGGCCGTTAAAAAGCAAGAGCAGTGGTTAAACTGGCACCTGTACTATACTGGACGCTCGCTCGTGTGTATTGGCTCGATGGCTTCGATGTCAACACGAGCTCAACCAGTAAGGTCAGGTCGATGAGGCTTTGGACTCAGTTGCTCCGATTAGGCCCAGGCTTTGCACTCAGTTGCTCAAAATAGGCCCAGTTCGAGACCCAGACAATTATAACAAAGTTGACTTTTTTTTCAGTGGTTTAACCGGTACTAGACCCTTGCTGATCAGCTAACAACCAAACGAGGCTGATAACTTCTACGTAGGGATGGCATTTAGGCTTGGGAACAGCCCACGTGGTCAAGAAGGTGGGTCAGGATAACCATATTTTTGACTCGGATTATTCAGATCCAACTTAGCTTAAGATTTAATACTTATAAAAAAGTGTAATTTTTGAAAAAAAATTAGAAAATAACTCGAATCGAACTCGGACCTCAACAAAATCTATCGAGTTCGGCTTAAGCTAAGATCTATAGTTGGTAATGGGCTTTGTACCGACCCAACTTAATGTATTTTTAAAATAATTTTTAAAATAATGTCATTTTGAGTTTTGACTGTTGGGCCTCAAGCTAGAAAAACTTGACTCCGGATCTGATTGGACCCAAAAAACCCAACCCGAGGTCTAGCCCGAACCTTGATAAATAACTCAAGTTATTAAGTAATTGATTATAACAAGTTAATTTATTTAATCGAGTTTGTCATTATTTTTTCAAATAATTTATGAAGTCACACTATCTTGTTTTAATTTATAAAATAATTAATTCAAACAACTTAATTTGTAACTTATATAATTAAATGTCTCATTATTAAAACTTTGATCAAATTAATTTTGAATATTTATTATATTTAATGTCTGTATGTATATATATATTTGTGTAATATATATATATATATATATATATATATATATATATATTAAGTTTTAGAATTATTCATATAATGTTGATGTAAT
>JAOSBK010000005.1:166108-181610 GCA_027568895.1 Erythroxylum shatona | reverse complement strand
ATTATGTAAACTTATAAATTGAGTCATTTATGTTTCATACAAACATGTAAACTTAAGTATATTGTCGATTTATTGGGGCCCTCTTTTTTAATTTCACCCAGAGCCTATAAAACGATAAGAACGTCTCAGTATTATCCACAAAGTTCAAAATAAACAAACGAGACAAAACAAAATTTGTGGATGATAACTGTTAGCATTGAGTAGGAATTGAGAAACGGGATAGAAGATCTGTTCCCTTATTTCTAAATTCAAACTCAAACGAAATATAATAAAATATATTTTCCTATTTTTAATATTTGAAAATGATACTATTTTAATTAAAATAATAATGTTTTATTTAAAAATTTTTAAATTTCAGATTCAATCAGACCAGAAAGTCTAATTTCAAACTCAAAGCTTTAGTTTTTTAAAATTTTAAACTCGTCCCAATGCCAATTAATTCCTGAAAGTTGACATTTCCTCGACCATTATACTTTTTCTTGTGTTCATGGCGATGCTCTGTATATATAGCTGTCGATTAAAAACTTGTATCTGAGCCCATTTGCATGTTCTCTGTTCAACGATAATCAGAAAGTCAATACTACAATGGTATCATTTGTTTATTGTCCTGAAACACAACAGGAATCTTCCCCCATTGAACTGTCCAACCTCCATTTCCACCACCATAATAAAAGGAAGACCAAGCAACAAGAAGAAGATAAACAATCACACACAAAGGCACACATATCCTGGAAATAGTATTTGTAATAGTTAAGAGTAAGGTTACGTATTATTAGACTTCTTTAGATCTTATGTATCGGCGAAATTGTTCCCGAACTAAAGTTGTTGTATATATGTATACGACACTTCATTCCCATGCAAATACAGGGAAGTTCATATATTATAATTATGAACAAGAGTTATTAATAATTAATTTTATTAAATAAAAATTCATAAAGTGATATTTTAAATTATTATTATGCAAAAACCATAAATTTTCCTAATTAAAAATCTTTCAATTATCTTAACTCATAAAAGAATAAAAATTACTAATAAATTAAATTCCAAAGAAATAAAGTAACATTAAATATATTTTTATTTTAGAATATATCATTTTATCAGTAATTACATAAAATATTATTATTTAATTGTTTAATATTATTACTATGGTAGTCTAAGAAGTCTATCTCTTCTTCCCAAAGCAAATTAGGTTTTCTTTTATATCAAGTTGCTAGCATTGCTTTTCTTTCTAATATAGATTATATTTGAAGGGTCAAATTATTAATATTTTAAGGATGCTGATTGGTTGTATTTTTATTTCGATTTTTCGATTAATTCATATTTAATTAAGTTTTTTGATTTCTAACTTAAAAATTTATAAAAATTACTTTTGTTTTTATATCACAATTTACTTGTATTGTTTACTAAATATGTTTGATTATTAATAAAATTTATTAATAAAATTAATTTATAACTAAATTTATTATTCAATTTACTTTTTAATTTTAAATAAATATTATTTTAATATTTGATCTTTATTTAAGAAATAAAGAATTTTTAAATATAATGAACTAATGCCTAAATAATAAGATTAATTTTAGCAAATAAAAATATATATTAGTAACTAAAATTATTTTATAAATATATTTTTAAAATTTTAACTATTTAATTATTCAATATTATAAAATATATTTAATTATTATTATTTATTAATACATATTATATATCTTAAAATAAAATTTAATTATTTAATAAATTTATCTCTACTTTTATTTAGTACTTAACAATTATTAATTGTAAAAATATAATCATATTGGTATTAACAATTAAACGAAAAATTTTACTTAAATAAACAATAAATCAAAATCTTAAAAATTACATTAAAATCATAAAATAATTTTTATTTCATAATTAAAAATTTAAAAGTTGTTTTTATATTTTTATAAAGTTAAAAAGATTATTTAATAATTTTTTAATTTTATTGTAAACGGTATTACCAGTCAAAATACATATACATCAACTCCTTTGCAACTTTGTTAGATATGCGTGAAATGATATGGTAAGCTTGCATGCAAGTAGGCCTTTGACATGGAGGAAGATCCCAAGCTGGAAAGAAAACGAGTACTGACCATGCAACTTCTACGTAAGTCTCAAGAATTAAAAGTTCAGGATCAAACTGCCGATCCAGCAAGCGATCCCCTAACAAGTTGACTAAGATTATATTAAACGTTCTTTGAATCCCTTTTGATTTGAATATAAATAAGTGCTTCTCTTGTCTTCTCTTTTCAGCATATTCATCCTCTTTCCTTCTCTGCTCCTCGACATGTCTCGTCTTCTGTTACTGTTGTTAGCTTTTGCTTTACCAGTTATATGTTCATCCATGGCTTCTGCTGCAATTGTGGAGCACACTTTAGTAGTAATTGACTTGTGATCTCTCTACTTCCATTGTCAATCTGTAACTTGGTTCTTGTGGAATCTGTATTCGTAGTATTCCGTATGTAGAAGGTGGCATGCACAGGATTGTTCATATAATGGAAGAAAAGATCAGGATCATTAACATTTTTTGTTTCAGAACCTGGAAGATGAAATTGCAGGCTTGAATCTGACTCTACTATGAATGTTTCAGGTGAAAAATCTGACCGTCCAGCGACTTTGCACAAGGCAGGTGGTAACTGCAGTAAATGGAAGTGTTCCAGGTCCAACATTGGTTGCTCGTGAGGGTGATACTATGGTCGTTCATGTCATTAACAAGTCATCCTATAACATGACCATTCACTGGTAAATCCTGAAAAAACAGAACCCTCTGCTGATTTTAAGACTACGTTAACATTTGTTCAATCTAAATTACTTAATTGTATGTCATTAGCAAATCAAGTCCAGTCCGTTAAAGACCTTAATCCTATGTTGTTTCAGGCATGGAATCTTTCAGCTCCTAAGTGCCTGGGCAGATGGACCAAGTATGGTAACTCAGTGTCCGATTCAACCAGGACAAAACTATACCTATCGGTTCAACGTTACCGATCAAGAGGGTACTCTCTGGTGGCATGCTCATGTCTCTGTGCACCGAACAACCGTCCATGGAGCTCTCATTATCCGTCCAAAGTCCGGCAACACATACCCTTTTCCCAAACCTTACAGAGAAGTTCCCATCATATTGGGTACGTATCATTTGGCTCACTCTCTCTCTTGTCCGTTAATGGTGGACTTATGGGACTAATGATATTGCAGGAGAGTGGTGGAAGTCCAATGTTTTTGACCTGGAGAGCCAGTCACTTGCCAGCGGCAGTGCTCCACATGTTTCCGATGCCTACACCATTAATGGACTACCTGGAGATCTCTACAATTGCTCAAGAGAAACATACAAGCTTCAAGTGCGACGAGGAAAAACCTATCTTCTTCGCATCATTAATGGTGCAGTCAATAATCAACTCTTCTTCAGAATCGCCAACCACAGTCTGAGAGTTGTAGCCGTTGATGGTTCTTATACAACACCTTACGATACCGATGTTGTGGTCGCCGGCTCCGCCCAGACAGTCGACGTTCTTCTCACCGCTAACCAGTCAGCGAGATCTTATTACATGGCGGCGAGCCCCTACGTAACCAAAGTTGGCGCAGCTTTCGATAACACGACCACAAGGGCAGTCCTGTTTTATGATGAGTCATCCTCACGTTCACCGATAATGCCTCAAATGCCCCCACCCAACGACACCCCAACAGCCCACAAGTTCTACAGTAACATCACAGGTCTCGCCGGAGGTCCTCACTGGGTCCCGGTTCCGACAAAGATCGACGAACACATGTTTATCACCGTTAACCTCGGACTGTCTGCTTGTGACGTGAATACCACTTGTAAGGGTCCATTGGGGCAAAGATTCTCTGCTAGTATGAACAACCAGTCATTTCAGCTTCCGACAACCTTGTCGATGTTACAAGCTTTTTACTCCAACGTTAATGGAGTCTACACCACCGATTTCCCTGATAATCCTCCTCTTCAATTTGATTACATTAACTCAAGTCTCAGCTTGAATACATCCCTCCTTTTTGCTCCCAAATCAACAAGCGTGAAGGTGCTGAAGTACAACGCTACGGTGGAGATTGTTCTGCAGAACTCTGCGCTGATTACCACTGAGAATCACCCCATGCACCTTCATGGATTCAATTTCCATGTTCTGGCTCAAGGGTTCGGAAACTATGATCCTGTCAATGGTCCTAAAAAGTTTAATCTTGTGAATCCGCAGGTTCGCAACACCATTGGTGTGCCAGTGGGAGGTTGGGCAGTAATTAGATTCAGAGCAAACAACCCAGGTAATGCATGCTTTTCCAACATTAATTTGCTTTTCTCTTTATCAGATTATATAATTCCAGGACTTGGAATTGCAGGTGTTTGGATGTTTCATTGTCATCTAGATGTGCACATGCCCTGGGGGCTAGGAATGGCTTTTGTTGTTCAAAATGGAGCAACACCTTCGTCTATTCTTCCTCCTCCACCCATTGATTTGCCTCGATGTTAGAACTTTAATCTGCAATGTTTGTTCTTTCATTGGAATGATCATGTTGGTTAGTAAGATTGATCTAAATTTGCTAGGTTTATAGTCATGTTTTTAGTTATAACAATAAATCAAGTAAGAGCACATATCTCATGATACTGTAAAGTTTTGTGATTGTATTGCTTCTTTTACTAGAAGAATCATAACTACCCTCTCATTGAATCAAGAACAAGAGTAGTGTTTACAGGAAATAACACAGGGAAAAAAAAAAAAAGTGGCTAAAACATGGAACATCATCACTGTTACAATCTCATGTTCAACATGCAGGCCAAGATCAAAGATAAAGAAATAGCCATCAAGAACAATCTGAATTATAGACTCAAAACTAAATAAACATTTCCAGAAACATAAGAATGTGTGTTTGTTCATTCATTATGAAAAGATAGAGACCTGCAAGCACTAGTTATTCCAATGGAGGCTAAATAAGGCGACATACATTGGTTGATCAATAGCATCATTGACTTGGTTCTTCCCTGTTCTGTTAAGACGCCATTTTGAAGTTGCAGGTGGCATGATCCCCTATCAACATCCACCCCCTTTCAAACGTATCAAATTTTACAAGCCAATTGACACTAGATCAGTGGGAAATGGTAAATCACCAATGAACAAGTATTGATAAAAATGTTTGTTTAATTATTCTGGTTCATGTCATGTCGATTCAGGATTTCATTGGTGAGAAAATTGTTTAATTGGTGCATTCTAACACACCCAATCACCAATGAAAATGTTTATATACAATGGAAGAAGAAAATATCAATCCTAAACTTACTATTCTCAGGAGAACTATGTGTTTACATCGCAAGTCACACCAACAATTTCGTTGAGATATAGGTCTACCAAACTGTCTTTGCCAAAGAGGTTTAATACTACAGTTGCCTGCAAGAATAGCACTCAACATGTAATGATATACAATGGATATAAAAACAGGAAAGAAACATTTTCGGTGTCAAGATGCTCCTTTTCGAGCTTTCCTAAACAGTATTAAGTTCATTTAGAAGACAAAGGGCGTACCTTTCCAGTTTTACGGTCTACTTTTTTAAGGTTCCCGACAAATTCCGCGAATGTCCCAGATACAACCCGAACAATGGAACCTGGTTTCCAGAGTTTCTTGTCTGTTACTTTACCATTTACAAGAGTTCCTGTCTTTCTGGATCTCCCTTTACGTGTCGAATCTGTGAGAGATTTGACGACATCATCACCATCTAATTTCGAATCCTCTCCTTGCTGTTTTTCTACAAAAGCTTGGTCAAAATTTTCTTGTTCTTCTTTAGCTTGCTTGAAGATTGCTTCCATATCATCGGCAGATACTGGCCTAGGCCTATTAATCTGTCTTTTCCTGCACACACATACTAAAAGTTGCTTAAACCTCATCAAGAAGCCCATTGAAACCATCAATCCTCCTACTGATCATACCCATATATAGATAGCATGAGATTAGAAAACACATGGAAGTAAAAGCTTACAAAATCATGTTTAGTTCTGTTCTTATATTGATCCTCTATCCTACTTTGAGCAGAACAGGATAATTTGGTGCTTCAAGATGATCTTCAAATTTCACATGAAAGCTCTAATCTACAAAAGCAAATCACTATTCTAAAAGGAAACTAACTTTGCGGAATGAATTCTCATGGAAATTGGTTTCGTGAACATCCAACAAGTAGTAAACAAGAACAAAGTAAGAACTCACGTATTTCCAACCTTGGAACCAACAAAACCACCGACTCCATCACACTCTCTAATGAAATCATGTATCTCTTTGTTTAACACACACCACAGGAAAACACATCCAGGAAAAATGGGTTTTGCTTTCACCGAAAAGGTACCATTTTTCAATTTTCTCTTCTCATGAACAGCAGGGGCATACACCTGAAAACAAATAAACAAACGAATTGGGTCACTGTAAACCAGCAAGTCGCAATCTTTCCATCAACCCAGAAACAAAAACAGCGAATCGAAGCTGAAAACCACCTTGAATTCCAATTCAGGATAGTTCCTGGCAAGCAAACGAGCGATCAAGCTAGCGGTTTCATGGCCTCTAACCCGAGAGACCCGAACAATCCACCACTGTGGCCCTGAATCAGCAAGAGTATCGAGGTTTAGGTCAACGCTGCGAGATTTGGGCTTTTTTTTGGGTTTCTTTATGAGCCTCTCTTCAACTTCTTCCCTCCAACTATAACCCGCCTTGCTCTCCCTACTCTGGTTTCTCAACTGTCTTCTTTCTCTAGCCGTAAGACCTTGTTCGGTGCCGGTTGAATCTAGAGTTGCTCTGATGGACGAAAAGGGGGGTTTGGTTCCCGGGAATAGAAGGAAAGTAAAGGAAAACAAAGGTGGAGTGAGCGAGCTTTGGCAAGGACTCCATTGATGCAGAAGAAGTCCTTGTTTCATGGTTGATTCGGCTTAGTGGATAACAAAGCTGTCGCGGTTTACATAGTACACATTTTACTCTAAATTTTTATTTAATTATATTCAAACAATTCAAATATCAATTAGGCTAATAATAAAACGATACCGTTTTGCCCTAATATATTTAAATTTTCAATCTAGGTCTTATATAAAGAATAATTTAAAAATTGAATAAAGTCTGTTAATATAATAATATCATTTTGCCTTCATCTACTTAAATTGTTTTAATTAAGTCAATTTGACACTTTTAGATTTCAATATAATTCAAAATTTTAGTTAATTTAAATTTAATTTACTAATTTTGAATTAGGTAGAATTGAAATCTTATTATTATTAATAGGGATGACAATTTTGACCTATGGGCCTAAATTTAATTGTTTTTAATGAACTGACCTATGGGTCAGGTTCAGGTTCAAATCAATTCGAGACTAAATTATTCTGAACAAAATAATGTTATTTTATTTAAAAGAATTGGATCTTTAATAAACTTAGATCCGAGTAGCTCAAACTTGGATCCAATTTAAAAATAATTTATTTTATATTTTTATTTTTAAAAAATTAATTTAAAAAAATTGGTAAAACCTATACTTTAGCACATTGCCATCTCTATTTATTAAAGTAGCATTTACTACATCTTGGAGTTACAGAGATAACAATAAGGATTTACTTAAATATTTTGTGAAACTTAAGGTAAAAAATCATCCCTTTAAATAATGCTAAAGGTACTTTTAATAATTAAAGTTATGATTAGTTAGATGTTAATTAATAGAATAGAATGGAACAAAATAAAACGATTTATAATGAAATAGAATGTAATATAGTAAAAAGTTATTTGGAAAGGATGGAAAAGTTCATAATGTAATACAATGAAATGTTGTTTGAAAGATGGATGAAATAAAATGTAATGTATAATAAATAACTATTATATGCTTAATATTAAATTGGTTGTTATAAGAGATTTAACACTATAATTTTAAACCACGATTCAAGTCACAACTATGACAAATAATTTTTTTATACCAACTTTACTAACATCAACGATTAACTAAAAGGTTCATTTGATAATTGTTAAGATTTAAAGGGTAAATATGGGAAAAGATGAAACCTTATGTATTTAACTGTCAAATTAACTGGTTGTTTGTTAAGAAGTTGGCTTCCCGCGGGAAGTTCACACCAAAATAACCGCTAAACAAAAAGACAACTTTTTGGTTTTTATTATTTTCCTCGAAAATTTTTTAAAACCTCCCGCCATTTTCTCTCCAAAAAAACACCTCTCTCCCTCGCATAATCTGAATCTTAAAACCCATGAAGACGAACTCAGTAATCCCTAATCTTTACAGTTTCAGATCCCTCTCTTCCAATTCTGTTTACCTCTTCGCAGTTCCACATCAATGGGGAAGCAGACCAGATCCAAGAAAAGCGACTCTTCCATCGGCAAAGGTAAGGTGACTCCGGTCCAGATCGCGTTCATCGTCGACCGTTATCTCTCCGATAACAACTTCCCCGACACTCGCTCCTCCTTCCGAAACGAAGCCTCTTCTCTCATCTCCAAATCTCCCATCAACGAGGTGCTTATACTAATTCTTCCGCTTTTGTTAAAATTCTCGTGGTTTTGCGGGAATTGTGTGATTTTGAGATTTTTGTTCTCTCAGGCACCGAAGAGTTTGTTGAGCTTGGGAGCGATATTGAACGAATACATATGCTTGAAGGAGCAGAAAGTGATGGTGGATCAAGAAAGGGAGCGTTTGGAGCACGAGAAATCCAGGGTTCACAACCTCTTGCAAGGTATGCAAGAGGTCATGAATAGTTATAATGCGAGTGGGGTTGCACCCACACCATTGATTCAGGCTTCTGCTACGAGTACTGTTACTGTGATTCCTCAGTCGAATATGCCGTTTACTGCTTCTCCTGCAGGTGAATTCCGCAACACCCTTTTCTCTTGGTAGTTGGATGGTTTTGTTTTGGTCACAATTAGGGCTTTCAATTATGTTGTGGATCAAAATTTAAAACCTTTGTTATATATTACTGTTTTATTGTTGTATGTAGTGTTTTAAATTCCGAAGAAAACTAGTTGTAAGTCCATTATCGTTTGTTGTATTTTTTGTAATCAGGTTCACATCTTGTATAATTATCATAATAAGATGCAACGACAGGGTAACCTACAATTCATGATTTAAAACCTTGAGGTGAATTAGTTAATGGTCACTCAATTTGCAGGTAAAGACAACGATAATAATGTTTATTGTTTGTGAGAAGTGTTGAACACGATTGAAATTTGAACGTTTGTATGAGTGAATATGTGATTTAATGAGGAACAATAATTGTTTTGTAAGGAATTTGGTTCCCTAAATCCGCTAGATCTTGTCCTCTTGCATAATTGATGAACCCTAAGAGACTAATTGTTCTTTTTTACCAAGGATCAATGTTTCCTGTTTCTCCAGAGTTTGGAGGTAGCAATGCCACTCACATCCATATACTATTGTCTATTCTTCTGCTAATGTTCAACTGTTGGTGATATTCTATAGGTTGTAGTGCATATAGATCACCAACTGTTATGCCAGTTGCCACACCAGCCAATCCCATTGTTAAGCATGTGCCTTCACCGGCAATGAATCATACATTGCCTAGGAAGAGAGTGAGTTCAACTAGTGTAGAAGCCCCTGTACAAGCTAAGAAGTTCTGCAGTACATTATCCTCCAAGAGCATATCAAATAAAGGTACTTCAAATCTTGATTAGCTTTAGTGTGATCTGTGTCCTATGGATTTATAGTTTTGATTGATCTATTTCTTTGCAGGTATAGAAAAGGAAATCAGTAATAAAATCACCGATCAGATAACTGCTCAGCCTTTGAAGGGATCGTCACTGAGTAATACAATGATTGGTGTGCCTGTTCAAGGGTCCAGTGTTGCCAAGAGTTTGTTTAAAAAGATTTCAGAATCACCTCCAACTAGCTCTTCAGTACCCAACACACCACCACAGCCAATTCCTGTTCAAACTGAAAACTCTGTATCCCCTGTGGGTGTTTCCTCTAATGGTCACTGTAGTAATGCTCCCCAAGAAGTCACTCCTACCAACTGTACTATAATGACATCGGAAAGAGTTACCGTGAGCCCATGCAAGCATATGTCTTATACTTTGGAGAGGAACCACTTGATTTCTTCTTCTTCGCCGTTGAAGACAACTTTGAAGAGGCTAGGCAAAAGAGATCATGTTAAAGGAAGGCTAGACTTTGACGGTTCTGACGCAGCATTGATCTCCGACAAACCAACGGTCGAGGAGATGTCAACATCTGAGTCTGACAAAGAACTGGACATTTTTGACATGGATCTGCCTAATTTAGATGCATTTGGACCAAATTTCTCATTCTCGGAGTTGCTCGTTGATCTAGATCTTGGCTTTGAAGGAATTGGCTGTCCCTGCGAGCCGGTTGCTGGTGCTTCTGATACCGTTTCAGGGTATTGATTCTCTTTCGTTATCCTATATTCTGACATGTGACAAAACTAACTTCTTTTCCTTAACAATCGTGTTACTAATGGGACCTTTTATATGTTTTATTCGACACATGAAGGTCATCTCATGAGTCCAAAGATGGTAACCTCGGGATCATGTCTGAGTTCTCCTCCACTCTAACAGAGGTCATTTCAGGAGATGATATGCAAGGTGATAATCAAATTTGTCGGCGCAGTTTCTGAAACGCTATTCCTGATTGTGAACTGATTAAGCTAAATTGTTTACTTCAGGCCCTGAAACTCTGACTGCTATGAAGTCTGTTACCAAAAGTATAAAGATTTTGAGCCCTGGTAAGTTGAATTTCTACCCTCATATATAATCTTGATTTCGCATACTAAATATCTGGAATTACGTCACTATTCTTCCTTGGGAAATCTGAACTATTTATACTCTGAATATTGCAGCAAAGCACCATAGAGGTTCTCTGCACCAGGAGGATACTTTGTCAAGAGAATGAATCTGTTCAGGTTCAGATGATCCTTAACATGACACGGTACATTACACAGTTGACTCCGGAAGATTCTTTTCGATCTGTATACTTGGAATGCTTCCGACTCTTGATCGAACATCTGTCTAGCATTTGACCATCACTTGTACTTTAGTACTGATGCTAGTACTAATTAATGTCCTAACTCTAACCGTCCTACAAATTAATGTATTCGTGCAACCAACTAGTAGTAATTACTATGGTGAGAAGAAGCTTAGTTTCATATGATTTTAATCTATATCGAGAATTCACTTAGCTTTCTGGTGGAGGTTGCTCTAATGCCCTTAGTTAAATTGTTGTTGATTCGTTTTTGCTGCTGATAAACATAAATGAATGGCAATGTACAAGTTACGGAGTAAATGGCAGATGTCAGCAACTATGTGCTGCAAGTCTGGCTCATAGTTTCTTTTTTCATGGTTAGTTTTCTTGATCCTTGGATGGTAATTTGCGCTGACATGTACACGGTGATCATGTATTCAGGTGCTATATTAGTGTAGTTAACCTCTCCTCTGTTTTACTTTAATAATTTCTATGCTTACCTGCTCTGTTCATATAGAAAGGGAAACGATGGTTACAAACATGAGCTCACATTCAAGAAAAAGTAGTTCATCAGTCATTTTGTTCATGATTTGGGGCTAGGTATAACGTTTCTTGAACAAAAAATGATTTGTTTCAACGGTGAATTTCTTTTAGAAACTCAAACTATCATACAAAACAAATTTCCTCAGCTCTTACATTTGCAATCAAGCCAGGTACTTCTCCACCTTCTCCACTTCTTCCACGCTTCCAATGTAAAGTGGAACACGCTGATGTATCTGATCATCAAAAAAAATTCCATATATTGCATGAGAAACCAGATTATTAGAAATTGTCTGCATTGGCAAAAAGGGTCAGGTTTTACTCAGTTTGAACCTGGATTTTTATTTGAAATCCAATTAAGTTCGAGCTTTTCAAGCCAGCTCGAAGTCTATTCGGACTTTAGGATAAGGTTTGAACCTTACAGGAACTGACATGAATGTAATCATCATATCATCATACCTCTGTTGGTTGGATGTCAAGTATTCTCTGATGCCCATCTGATCCTTTTCCACCAGCTTGTTCCACTATAAAGCTCATAGGTGCACACTCATACAACAGCCTCAACTTGCCATTCTTGCTCTTCTTGTCCCTTGGATACCCATAAATACCACCATACAAAAGTGTTCGATGGAAGTCCCCTACCAAGCTTCCAATGTATCTAGCAGAGTAAGGCTTGCCACTTGGACCAGGGTCTTTCAGATCATCAACATACTTCTTCAACTTATCGTCCCACAACTGGTAGTTCCCTTCATTGAATGCATAAATCTTTCCAGATTTTGGGATCTGAATGTTTTCCTGAGTTAGAACAAATTCTCCATACATTGGATCTAAGTTGAAGGCAAAGACTCCATTCCCAAGTGTCACCACAAAAATTATAGAGCTCGAGTACATGCAATAGCCTGCAGCAAGGAGGTTGCTTCCAGGTTGACACACATTAACCACACACCTCTGCTCTGTCTGGTCAAGCTGTGCATTAAAACCATGTTTGTTCAGTAGAGATTAGAGAGCTGCATTTCCTTCTACCTTAGTCAGTTGTGTTAGAACAGTGAAGCACAATAGAGCATTGGCAGATATAAGTGAATCAAAACGTAACTATAATCATACATTTCAATTTGTTTCGGACTTACAGTGGCATCATCACCAATATCAGCAAGGCACTCATCGTTCGGGCTGTATATTCCAAAGATGGAGCCAGTGGATACTGCAGCGTCGATGTTTGATGATCCGTCGAGGGGGTCAAAAACAACAATGTAGTTGCCGGAGTAACTTTCCTCAACAGCAACTGGTACGTCCTCTTCTTCTGATGCTATGATCCCTGTCCTTCCACTTGACCTCAAGCAATTTGAGAACACCTGTATGTATGTGCGAAGTAACAAGTTTCACCTGCTTAAAGTTCTCTTCAATGTCTTTTGCTTATAGAAGACTTAGACCTCAGATACTCATTACTCTTCCTAGATTTCATCATCAAGAACATAGTTGGTTCCTATCTTTTTAACGTTGTTCGCCTCAACCTCCAAACTCAAACCTAATTCAAAGTTGGGATAACTTGATTTTGACCGATTGACTTGGGTCGGACTCAATTTTCTAACCCTACACCAGTTAGAATCCTTCACTAGTAACATGTAAAGTTGTTTACTTACCTCATTGGATACAACATCAAGCTTCTTTTGGTCCTCTCCTTGAACATTAACTGCACCCTGAACACCGGTGAGGTTAGAGATACCAGCTCTCTGCACCAAAGAAGCAATCTGCTTACAAGCCATTGAGATGCTAGAGATGACGATAGTGAGCTCAGCATCAATCACACCTGCTTGCTCCTGCTTCAACAACCAGCTGGTCAGTGTCTGAATCTCGAACTTACCCTTCTTTGTCTCTGCCTCTGAGGTTGTACTCACGGCCATGCACTTAACCCCACCACCAAGTACATGCTTTTTCTTACCACTACACATGATGTTCTGTGATGACACAACTGTTCTGGAATCAAACACACATAGTTGCGGAGGTGATAGGCGAGAAGGAGAAGGTGAGGTTGAGAAAAGGAGATGAGATGAGCATGCAGGAGCTGTTACTGCTGCAACCATGGTGGTTTCTTCTTCTTCTTTTTCTTCTTGTCTTTTGAGGTTTTTCTGTGACTCTCTTTGCTTTGTTTTTCTTTCAGTAGAAGTGTTTGTGTTCCTGGATTGTGTTGGAAAATGAAGGGAGAAAATTGTGAGGTGGGTAACGATTTCTGTTACCTCGGACCCCACTTATCATGGATTGTGTGTTCTGTTCTGTCCCCTGCTTGTGCGATCTTCATTGGTTCAAGTTTTCCCGCTAGGACTTGGATTTGGATTCTGGTTCCAAAGCAGTGGGATTGGAGCTAGAGCCGTCATTCGAGCCCTTTTACGTTAGTTTATAGGCCATGAGTCCAATGTTGAGCTCAGAGTCCAACCACTTAAAAGACTTAACGGTCTCTTGCCTCAAAGTTCCAAGGTAATGGTGCTGCCACTACCATGGAACTAATTAAAAAACAACAAAATCCATCTTTATATTTTTTTTTTACAGAGGCAAATGCCAAATGCCAAATGTCAAAATACAAGCTAACTAGTATAATGTTACGAGGTCTCGGTAGATGAGCTCTATTACTGTCATCGGAGGCTTTCGGAGAATATGTAGCCCTAGACTGGCTTGGGCTGCGATTGAAGCTAGATTGTCTGCACACTATTTCCCTTCGCGAAATACGTGTTGAAGTTCCGCCTCTCAATCATGTTGGAGTAATTTATAAGAACCTGTCACCAAAAAGTTGTCATCAGATAAAAATTATATTAGAAGAGGGCAAGATGCTTATAACTTCTAAAGAGTCCACTTCTACAATGGCTAGTCTATAACCCAATGTCCAAGCCGGAGTGAATTTCGATTGTACTCTTCGGAGTTCGGCAGTTAGTGGCGACCCTCTTCCAATGTGCTGAATAAACTATCGCACTACTGTCCGAGCCAGTCTCTAATTAGCCCCCCAGTAGTAGCAATGTTGATTTCTTGTTTTACTGCTCTATCTGTATTTAACTTAACCCAGTCTTCTGAAAGTTTTGTCGACCACACTAATCTACCCATGGGTAATTCCTGCGTTGGAAATACTCAGTATTCCATTGAAAAAAATCCATCTTTATGTTAGAAACAAGCAAGAGATATGGACTCATTTGTTTTAAAAACTAAAACTAAAAATATTTTATTAATGTCTGTCATGCTATTTAAATAAATTTATTATGTGACTGATTGTTATGCATCTAATTAAATTTATCTTTTAAGTTTTTAGAGTTTAAAAAATAAATTATTTTTAAAAATAATTTAAAATAATACTATACTTTTTAGAGTAAGCAAAATTGAAAAATATTTGTATAGTTGCTTTTTTAATTTGTAACTATAAAATCACATATTCAAATAATAGAAATAACCTTTTTATAAAAATATAAAAGAAAAGTTGTGTATATTATGACCGTCTTCAAACTTTTACGAAACAGGGAGCCTAATATTCGGGATAGGTTGATCACATAAGGATGATCTTTTCTTTTTTCCTGATTCATTGGTCTAGACTATATTATCACTATTAATTTTATTACAACATCGATCTATTCACCCCAAGAAGTCTGGTTCCTCGACTTTAGTGAATAGAAACTTGTTTATTGTTCGGTCGAATAAAACACCTTCAAGAGTCCCTTCATCACAGCTTATTATGATTCAAGACAATGATGGACATGTCTTAGCAGTTAACTCCAAGAACTATGGATGCTACGAAGAGCCGTTTTAGTGCCAACAGGCATAATCTAGTGATTTGGCGTAGGTGGTGCATACCTTCATTGCTTAATCAAGAGATTCCGAATTCGATCCCTGCCTTTGAGAATGTAACAAACTCCTGGGCCAGCTGCAGCCCCCGTAAGGGATGTATCAGTACAACGAAGGGGGATTAGTCACCAACTTCGACGATCCCGTGGCCCAAAAAAAAAAGTGCTAATAGGCATG
>JAOSBK010000005.1:155765-166008 GCA_027568895.1 Erythroxylum shatona | reverse complement strand
CAACCGCTTAAAAGACTTAACGGTCTCTTGCCTCAAAGTTCCAAGACAATGGGACTTCCTCTATCATGGGACTAATTCACAAACAAAAAAAATCCATCTTTACGTTAAAAACAAGCAAGAGACATGGACTCATTTATTCTGATTTAGGATTCACTTTTTTTTTTTTATACTATACATATTAAGTGCCATTTTATCTTTTTAGAGAATAAGTCGGGGTTTTTTTTCTTAGACGAATCACGTAATATGTTTCACTTATCTTTCTTTTTAATGAAAAAAACAAGCAAGAGATATGGATTCATTTATTTTAAAAACTAAAATTAAAAATATTTATTAAAATCTGTCATGTTATTTAAATAAATTTATTATGTGACTGATTGTTATATATCTAATTATATTTATCTTTTAAGCTTTTAGAGTTAAAAAATAAATTATTTTTAAAAATAACTTAAAATAATAGTATACTTTTCAGATCAAGTAAAATTGAAAAACATTTGTATCATCTAATAACAAAATGTAAGATGAACACTACTTATATATATATATATATTTAAAAAAGATAACAATATGTAATAACATTATTTCAATTACATAAATATAATATAATGACGTGATAGAATTAAGTTGTTTCTTTGTAACTATAAGGTCATATGATCAAATCATAGAAATAACTTTTTTATAAAAATATAAAAAAAGGTTACGTACATTATGACTCTTCTCATATTCTCGTAAAATAGAGAGCCTAATGCACGGGATATGTTGATGATATAATAGGGATAATCTTTCCTTTTTTTTTTTTCCCTAATTCATTGGTCTAGACTATATTATCACTATTAATTTAGTACAACATCGATCGATTCACCCCAAGAAAGTCTCGTTCCTCGACTTTAGTGAATAGAAACTTGTTTATGTGTTCGGTCGAATAAAACACCTTCAAGAGTCCCTTCATCACAGCTTATTATGATTCAAGACAATGATGGGCATGTCTTAGCAGTTAACTCCAAGAACTATGGATGCTATGAAGAGCCATTTTAGTGCCAACAGGCATGTTTATGTTCGAGAATTGAGACACGATCAAATGTTCACACACACCCTTTTGTATAGTTTAGTTCAATGCCAAGATACATTATAATATCTCATAAATAGACAACCTAACGATGAGATCAAAGAGAAGACTTAAGACAACAAGTTGGTGTTGGTCATGCTACTTGAAATTAACATTACAACTTCTAGGGTGATGTCAAGGGTAAGGTTGAGACCTTCATTTGAATATTTTACAAAAATTTTGATAAAATTTTATTATTTTTTAAATAAAAATGTTTAAATTAATTAAAACTCATATTTTATTAGTCTAGTCTTTGACTTTTAAAAATTATTTATAACTCGATAATTTCATATTTATAATTTAAAAAATTCAAAGTGCAAATTTTGAAAAGATGGTATGTAGTGTTAAGCGGTGATTAAAAAAATAAACTAGTTCAATTGTAAAAACTTTGACAGGACCAATTCTGTAATTTAGTTTTAAATTTTTCGATATAGTTTATTTCAATAATCTTTATTATTATTATTATTATTAATTTTTATTTAACAGTTTATTTTTTAATCAAACTTCACTGAAGAAGAATATTTTTCTAATTTAATTATATTTTAAACTATTTATTTATATTTATTTTAAACTAAATTTATAAAAATTTAAATCTTTAAATCTTAAATCTTTTATCTTATCAGTTTAATTTTGATATTATTTTTAAAGCATTAATGTTACTTATGTAATGAAAAATTATTGTTTTAAAGCTTAAGTTTTTAACAAAAGTTAACAGAAAATGTTAGTAAGCGTATAAAATCAATTAAGTTGGCCTCATACAATAGCTTAAAGCCTTAAATTATTGTGGTAAAACAGTTACTTAACATGGTATCAAAGTCTTTATAACCAAGTGGTAGTGAGTTCAAATTCTATCACCCACTTATTATTCAGCATAAGATACAATAAACCTGTACAATTTTCAAGCCTGAAGGGCATTTACTTGAGAGGTGTGTTATTGAATATATAAAATCAATTAAGTTGGCTTCACACAATAGTTTAAATTATTGTGATGAAATTGTTACTTAATAAAAAAGGAAGAATAATATAAAACTAAAACGATAGTATAATTATTAATAAAATTTTAAAATTGAAAATATATTAATAAAATATCAAATTACATAAATAATGTGAATTTATTTATTTTTTGGTTAGCTCACGAGGTATCTTAAGAGGATCCCAACTATAAAAAGGTACTTTTAAACTATCTACTCTCAAATTAATTTTTACTCGGACTAGATCAACTCGTAAGAAATAAAATACTGATCAATCAGATTTCTCCGTTATCGTACTCGTGTGAATTTATTTTAACTATGCAAGAGAATGAGCCGTCTCTCACAAACCATAAACAGCCGGCTTTTGTTAGGTGTATAGAGACTATTACAAGTTGACAAATGATCTGCGGCTGTGTTGGGAAACCAACAACCTCACACCGACTTCTTGATGTCGTTTTCTTAATTTCTGTTGGTCAGTTCGGTCAATCTCTTCTGCCAGGTTACTTCCTGCCCGGCTGATTTACAGGTCTTCGGACAATTGGCACTTTGGTTTGATGTCTTTTGACAAGGTCAATACCGAATAAATGGAAAATAATTCAAATTTTAATGCAATTAATCCAGTGATTTATATTTCAAATTCATAATTTTACTTAATTTTTATAATATTATTATAAAAATAATTACATAATCAAATAAGTTATATTTTGTTCTATATATATTCTAAAGTATAACTTTATTAATGTGGTAGAACGAAAAAATAATGTTATAAAAATCGAATCCAAAATTAAATCGATAAGATTTTTATAAAATTCAAAATTTTGAAAAATGAATGAAGAAGATTATTTGTATTCATCGAGAAATTTAAAGTTTAATTAAAAATAAGACTGTTAAATAAAAATTAATTGATTTATTTTTTATAAAAACTGATTAATTTACAAAAGTAGTTGATTAATTAATAAATAGATCGATATTTAAAAATAAAATTATTAAAATAAATTAAACTAGAAATTTGTCGACTTAAAGTTTATACTATTAAATTGAATGATAAATTAAACTCATTCATATCAATACATTAATACATAAATGAAATTTTTTTAAAGATAAAATTATATATTTTAATTAAAATAATAAATACAAACATTCCTTATTTTTAGAATAATTTTACACTTCTAAATTTTAATTTATTATAAGATTAAGATTAAGACTATATTTATAATAAATTAAAAGTTTTAAATTTAATTAATATTTTAATTTTTAAATATAATTTATCCTATTATAAATTGACAAATATGAATTATAATTTATCCTATTATAAAAAAGAGTTGGAATAATAAAAAAGAAAAAAAAAGAAAAATGGCAGAGTCCTAAGGGTGGCAATGTGAAACAGGTAAGAGTGAAGAAGACGAAGAAGGAGAAGAGATATGGAGGGACCAGTAACCTACCTAAATTTGACGCGTTTCCAAATATAGATAATAGTAATATACAGTTGGCTAGTGACACATCCAAACAGACACAAGGACCTTCAACAATGGCGGTCTTGGTCTTCGTTTTTGTTCTATATATAGACTCTAAAAGCACCACCTTCTTTGCTTTGTATATATACATACAAGCTCTCCACCACTATTCACTCCCTCTCACAAACACATTAAAAACTATTCCAACCCCACAAAAGAGATCATCAAACCATGGCCCTGTACAAGTTCCCTTTGGTTCTCTTCCTCTCCTCCATCTTCTTCCATGGCGTTCTAGGTAAGAACTTGAGAACCACAGGCATTGCATTGCATGTTCTTCTTCTTCTTCTTTTTATTCTTTTTTTCTTGTTCTGTTCTGGGTTTTCTTTTTAAGATTGTGTTCTTGTTTAGGTGAGATTGTGTGTGAGGAATTGCCAAACGATGTGTGCTCGTTCTCAGTGGCATCATCAGGGAAGAGGTGTTTGTTGGAGACGTATGGTAGAGAAGATGAGAGTGTGGGGTATCAGTGCCGGACGTCGGAAGTTGTGGTGGAGAGAATGGCGAATTATATAGAGACTGATGAGTGTGTGAATGCTTGTGGGGTTGATAGAAACTCCGTCGGTATCTCATCTGATTCACTCCTCGAACCTCAGTTCACCGCCAACCTCTGCTCACCTGCTTGTTACGGTCGATGCCCCAACATTGTTGACCTTTACTTCAACTTGGCTGCTGGTGAAGGTAAGCACATGATCGTCCTCTTCTGAATTTTTCTTTTCATCCTTTCCCAACTTTCTTTGGTAGGAATAGTACATCTCGAGCAATTAGGATGGAAACTTCTGTAATGCACCTACCGCGAAAAGATTGACGACAATTTGATGGTGTTACCTGATGAGGAGGGAGAGACTGATGTGAGCAGGAGTAAGGATCTTGAGAAGATGGCGAACTCCGAACCTATTGGAGGAGAGTTTAATAGAATTGAGCCCAAACTAAAACTCCATCGGAAACACCATCAAATCGTCGTCAATCTTTCTACGGTGTGTGCATTATTCGGCCTGATCTATCTGAAGTTAACTCATCGTGACATGGTTTGATCTTTGATAAACTTTCAATCCATTGCCTTTGTCTTCACTTATAATGTTCAATCAAAGAATAGTGCCCATCCGTGTCTTAACAGTTTCGAAGTTCTGAGAATTTGGTAACAGAAGAAGAAGAAAAAGAAGAAGATATATATTATATTATAACATGGAGACTTACCAGTTAATGGACATGTTCAGGTGCATATCTTCCTGAGCTCTGCAACTTAGCACGGACCAATCCCCACCGTTCGATGATTCAGCTCATGAGCTCCGGTGCAGCCTCCGGCCCCGTTGCCAGTGCCCCTGCTTCTGCCCCTATGTAATTTAGCGATAGCTTCCGATACTATTTTTCATTTAATTACAGATTATTGTATATTGAACCAGAAATAATTATACTTGATTAGTTATTTAGAAACGAGACATACGTATTTATTTCGGATTAATTATTTGTTTGTGTGAAGTTTAAATTATGTGATCTTTAACCCCCAAGGCGTAGGTGAGTTCATAAGAGACTCTCTTGGCTTAAATGAAGTCGCGGGTTTGAACCCCCCATGTATGCAGCCGTTTAAAATTTAGAGTCAGAATTTTACTTCCCGTAAGAGACCTATCCAGCTCAAGTGGGGATTATTCTAAATGTGGATGGCTTAAAGTGTCTTCACATAGTTGAGAATCTCCTGGAATACCTATTGGGTAATAAAAAAAAAATGCTATCTTTTTTTATAAAGAAATATTTGAATTAAATCGTTATAAACAAAATAGATTTATAGAAAATAATAACTTATAAATTACATAAATTACTATATAGTGTAAGTAAACATTTAACCTAACAATTGATGGAAAGAATTTTTGTAAATAAGTTTGAAATTTTGGGTTAAATTAAGTTTGAAATCTTTTTAATAAATTTGATTTTTGAATTTTAAACTAGAATTTTTAATTTGAAAATTATGTTTTAAAATTTAAACACAAACTGGACTTTTAAAACGTAGTTTGCTTATTGTTGTCATATTTAAACTCGAACTAAAATACCAACACCACTAATAAAATAACCATTTATATCACCTTTATAGAAGACATTTTGGACTCAGACCCGATCAACAGCTTGATACATATAAATAAAACGACGTTGTTTTGTATAAAATAACATCGTTTTATAATTTATTAAAAAACGGGCTTGAATCAGACTAAGTGCCTATTTGGATGAGCTTATATCAGTAGAATTTTCGTTAGTAGAGCTTTTTTAAGAAACCAATTGACTATTTGACTGTCAATTAAAAAAACAGTTTTTTTAAAAGAGTTACTTTTGACCCATTATCATCTCTATTTACATCGGGTTTGAAGTTAGATATATGATGCAACAAATCACACAGAAATAAGAAAAATAAAAAAATTATGTAATTTTCTTTGAATCATTCTTTTAAAAAAATCTAATATTTAATATCTTAAAATTATATCATATTTTATTAAATAAATATGCACAATTTGATAGAATTTTTCAATTTTTGGACGAAATTAATACGTGATATGTATAAATAAATATACATACTTATCATTATTAAATAAATAAATTTCATATAATATTTTATTATTTATAATGCTTACCACGGTAATCACCAAACCGATACCCTGAAAGCTTTTTGCAGCAACTTTAATTATTCTACTTATTAAAGATATGACTAAACAATGGTCAAGAGTACATTAAACTTCTAAGATAATACCAAAACACGATCGCTGATCCAATGGGAAAACAAATCAGAGTGCGTTAAACTTCTAACATTGCGGCAAATCAGGTGGCGGAGGCGGCAGTGTAGACGACGGGGTCGGTCCATTTTGGACAACAAAAGCAGTCCCTAGTCCCCATGGCAAGTGCACATCTAGATGACAATGAAAAAACCATACACCTGCAGTTCCAAGTCATGGAAATTATAATAATCTGATAAAGAGAGAAGCAAATCAACGTTGGAAGAACATGCATTACCTGGATTGTTTGCTCTGAATCTAATCACCGCCCAACCTCCTACAGGCACGCCAATGGTGTTGCGAACCTGTGGATTCACAATATTAAACTTGCTAGGACCATTGACAGGGTCATAATTCCCGAACCCTTGAGCCAGAACATAGAAATTGAAGCCATGAAGGTGCGTGGGGTGATTCTCAGTCGTAATCAGTGCAGAGTTCTGCAGAACAATCTCCACCGTAGCGTTGTACTTCAACACCTTTACGCTAGTTGACTTAGGAGCAAAAAGGAGGGATGTATCGAAGCTGAGACTGGGATTAGTATAATCAAACGCAAGAGGAGGATTATCAGGGAAATCGGTGGTGTAGACTCCATTAACGTTGGAGAAAAAAGCTTGCAACATCGACAAGGTTGTCGGAAGCTGAAATGACTGGTTGTTCATACTAGCAGACAATCTTTGCCCGAATGGACCCTGACAAGTAGTGTTCACGTCACAAGCAGACAGCCCAAGGTTAACGGTGACAAACATGTGTTCGTCGATCTGTGTCGGAACCGGGACCCAGTGAGGACCTCCGGCGAGAGCTGTGATGTTAGTGTAGAACTTATGGGCTGTTGTAGTGTCATTCGGTGGTGGCATTTTAGGCATTATCGGTGAGCTTGACGACGAATCGTCATAAAACAAGACTGCCCTTGTGGTAGTATTATCAAAATCTGCACCAACTTTGGTTACGTACGGACTCGCCGCCATGTAATAAGATCTCGCGGATTGGTTAGCTGTGAGGAGGACATCCACAGTCTGGCCGGGGCCGGTGAGCACAACGTCGGTATCGTAAGGTGTCGTGTAAGAAGCATCAATGGCTACAACTCTCAGAGTGTGGTTGGCGATTTTGAAGAAGAGTTGATTATTGAGTGCAGCATTGATGATGCGAAGAAGATAGGTTTTCCCTTTTTTCACTTCAAGCTTGTACATTCCTGACAAAAGAAGAAATCGAAAATCGTTTAGTGAAAAGGAACTGTAAATAAGTTTTGGCAGGTAAATGAAGAAAAAGGTAACAATGGTATCACCACTTGCTGAGCAACTGTAGAGATCTCCAGGTTGTCCATTAATGGTGTAAGCATCGGAAATTTGGGGTGCTCCGCCGTTGGCAAGTGACTGGCTCTCCAGGTCAACGATATTTGCCTTCCACCACTCCCCTGTAACATTTTACGTTTAAATCATAAAATAATTCTAATAAAAATTAGTTTTTAAAAACAAATCTAATTTGATTTTGAATTAATAATTTTATTTATTAAAATTAACATAAAATATTATACTTTTTAAAACGTTATGTTTAATCATATTTAAACAGAATATATTTTTAATTATATGTTGTCACATCTACACGTGGATCTATCGGAAATAGTCTCTCTACTATATAGGAGTAAGGCTGCATATTATCAGACCTTTTCAGACTCTTTATTGCAGGACTTCGGACTGGGTGTGGTGACGATGATGGTAACGATGATATTTTTAATTAAACCCTTTATTAGTATAGTTATTATAATTTGAAATTTCACTATTAAACTTCAATATGGCAATCTAGTATGATATGAAGCAGTCCAATTCAAGGTTTTCAAGAGGTTGGATTTAAGATTGGTAGTGACATTGAATATAATTAATCGAGTTTGAAGTCAGTTTGAATCTTCCGGAATACTCTTGAGCTTAATCGAGATTAAACGATTTGAATTTCAATCAAATCAAGTTAAACTTGATTATTTTCTTTCTAAAATTAAAATTAAAAATTTAAATTATTTGGACCAATTAGTTTATTCGAAACTTAAGAAAAAAACTTGAATCAAATCTTAATTAAGTTTTTTAAAATGGATCAAACTTGTTAAATTCAATTCGAAGTGAATCGAGTTTGGTCATAAATGTTATTTCTGATTAAGTCAATCTAGACTTAATTTGACTTTTTATGATTTTGAAGGAAAATGATATATTGTATTTG
Source organism: Erythroxylum shatona (assembly GCA_027568895.1). Lineage (NCBI taxonomy): Eukaryota > Viridiplantae > Streptophyta > Magnoliopsida > Malpighiales > Erythroxylaceae > Erythroxylum > Erythroxylum shatona. Next base: position 157,466 of record JAOSBK010000005.1, on the reverse strand, counting down.
TTGGAGTATCTCATATTAACTAAACATGAAAATATTAAAAGATTTATAAGTGGTAAGGGTCAACCATCCAAATAACTAGTTCTAGTCATTTTGGTAATAGCTGACCCAAGCTCAATTTTTGTTAGTGAACTCTACACTATGCCCATATTAAAAATTCTAATATTGTATCAAAGCAGGTTTACTTCGGATTATTAATTTCTCGGTTGTTTGTTTGAATGTCTACTCTCAGCGATTCGGTCCGGTTACTACTGTGTTTATTTCAAATGACAACTAAATGTGCAATCCTAGTTACACTTGAGGGGGAGTGTTAGAGTGTCCCATATTGACTAAACATGAAAATATTAAAGGGTTTATAAATGATAAGGATCAACTATTTAAATAACTAGTTCTAATCATTTTGGCAACAGTTGATCCAAACTCAATTCTTGTTAGTAAACTCTAGCCCGTATTAAAAATTATAATAATTAATTAATTCTTCAAAATATTGAATAAAACAACATTATTTTTAACTTAAAATTCAATCAATTCAAACATTAAGCATCAACAAAGAAAAGAACAAGCTAATTGCTACGTACCTAATATGATGGGAACATCTTTGTAAGGTGTAGGAAAAGGGTAACTGTTGCCGGACTTCGGACGAATAATGAGAGCTCCATGCACGGTTGTTCGGAGCACAGAGACATGAGCGTGCCACCAGAGGGTACCCTCTTGGTCGGTAACGTTGAACCTGTATGTATAGTTTTTTCCTGGTTGAATCGGACACTGAGTTACCATATTTGGTCCATCTGCCCAGGCACTCAGAACCTGAAAGATTCCATGCCTGAAAAAAAAACACATGATTAACGTACGGAACTAGAAGAAAAATCAGGTCAGGATTCTTTTCCAGGATTTACCAGTGAATGGTCATGTTATAGGACGACTTGTTAATGACACGAACGACCAGAGTGTCGCCTTCACTAACATTTAGGGTTGGACCTGGGACACTTCCATTTACTGCAGTTACCACCTGCTGACTGCAAAGTCTTTGGATAGTCAGATTCTTCACCTGAAACATTCTCAATAATGTCAGATTCAAGCCATCAAATCATTTTGAAATCGTATTGTTTTGATGGAAAAGATTGAAAGAATAGATATTTAAAAAAAAAGAAGAGGGTAGACCGGTTGAGCAGATTAATTACTTCTAAAGTGTAGTTCACAACTGCAGCCGAAGCCATAGATGAAGATAGAAGTGCTAAAGCTGGAGCTAACAACAGTAACAGAAGACGAGACATCTTGATGAATAGAGAAGAAGAGATGAATGTATGCATATGCAAAAAAGAGAAGAGAAAGTCCTATTTATACATATCAAAAGCTGTAGCTAACACTTAATCACTTCTATGATCACTACCTATACGTAGCTGGATCAACAGTTTGTTTCAATTACTTTAGTGTTGACTCTTATGTATATAATAATTTATAAATTGTATTTAATAAATTAGCAATTTTGAATCAAATAATGAAATTGATCTAATTAACATTTATAAGATTAAAAGTTTCTAGTTTTGATCCACCATTCTCCAAATTATAAAGTGAGATATGCTTGGAAGCTAGACAATTGCAATGATAAATAGTACTCCATTCTATTTAAAATAAGTGTCGTTTTAGAGGGATTTTAATTATTCAAAATAAGTGTCGTTCACGATTTTTCATGCATGTTTATAA
>JAOSBK010000005.1:138444-155665 GCA_027568895.1 Erythroxylum shatona | reverse complement strand
GCAATTAATAAGGGTATATCAAACATTTCACTAGCTTTCTTAATAAGTGTGCATCTCTCTAAAACGACATTTATTTTGAATAGGAGGGAGTAACTTTTTTTCGAAGTATTCTAGGGGGATCCCAACTATGGAAATACACCTTCAAGCCATTCACACTTAAACTAATTCCCGCTCGAACCGGATAGGTCTCTTGTAGGAGACAAAGTTCTAGCCTCAAATTTTAAACTACTACATACATGAGGGCGGATTTGAATTCACTACCTTACTTAAGTCATAAAAGTCTCTTACCAACCCACCTGCACCATGAGGTTCAAACCCGCCCAAGAAGTTTAAAAGTAACAACTTGATACTAACAAGTTGATGTTACACGTTTAAGCACGTTGTTTAAGTTGAAGGATAGATTCCAAGACTTGTGACCAACCATAAAATGACAAATTTGGTATCCATTTTGATATAATGTTAATCTTTTTGAATAATTTTAAAAAATTACAAATAATTTATAAAATTTACATTATTAAAATTAGTCTTTTATTATGATTAAAATTTAAAAATATTTTAATTTTTTTACCCAATAACTCAAATTACTATAAAAACATAATAACTATTAATTTAAAATATTTTCTTTAAAGTATATATATTAATTTGGTTCTTTTACTTTTTCTAATTTCTATTTAATTAGTATTTTGACCTTTCTTATTATAATCCATTTTAGTAATAAGATACATAATACTTAACTATATGGAGCTTGGATCCGAACATTAAGGAAGATTCCAATTCTTTTTGAGGCCAATAAAGAAATGAAACCATTCTAAATATGGATAGTACAAAATGGTTTTCCTTTGGGAATCGTTGAATCAAGACAAACTAATGGTGAACATGCAAAAGAACAGACAAATATTTTTTTCACAGCTATGCGGTCGTGCATTGCCATGAACAAAAAGAAGAGAGCATAGTGGCCGAGAGAATGTCAACTTCGAGGTTTCTTAAATAACTTGCTGTTTCATAAGGTCAAAAGCTTACATGAAAAGAGATCATGCCACCATTGAAGAGATTGCCACCATTGACAAGTTGGTTTGCATGGCCATGCTTCCGACCAGGCTGCACCGCCCCTATGTTCTTGAAAATTTTAGAATAAAATAATATCATTTTAAAAATTTAAATTAAAACGACTTTATTTCAAAGAAGAAATTTGGATCATTGGTCAAGTTTTAAATTTGGATCATTGATCAAGTTTTAGATTTACTCCCTAAGCTTAAACTCAGTTAGAAATCCAATCAATTCGAACTTAACTTATTAACTTTAAGTCTCACGGATTACTTTAATATTGAATTAGATCAAATCAGGCTTGGTTGGCAACAATTACAAATTGATTATATATATACATATATTTATTTATATTACGAAGAAGAAGAGTATATATTAGCCTCAATTAAAATTGACTCAACAATAATTTGAATTTTAAATTTTAATTAGTATGTTTATTTTTTTTTATGTTTTTTAAAATATAGATGTGACATTATATTAATGTTAGTATGCAAGAAAGCACACCTTGCGAGATGCAAATTAAAGATAAAGTTGTCGAGTGTCCAACTTTATTCAAAATCACAGCAAGAAAATAACAAATTACTGACGGTAAAAATACTATAGTCAATTAGCGACAAATAAAATATTCGTCGGTAAAAATGGAGGGAAGTTATCCCAACAATTTTGTTGATATAATATAGCAACGGAAGAGTGATGTTCGTCCATAATTAGGCTGGAATGCTTGGCGGCATAAACAAGCATTAGGGTGTACTGATGAGATTGGATTCAACTTCTTCGACATCAACCTTTTTAACAAAACAAAAACAACATCTTTTTCGTTAAACATTAAACCTAACGCCAAATTCTCCTATCTTTTCTTTGTTTTCTCCTCTGTCGTTGTCATTGGTTTTGTGTCGCCATTGTCGTCATCGTCACTGATTCCGTGTCGCCATCGTCATCCGTTGTTTTCCGTCGTCCATTGTGTGCGCTTTGGTTTCCTCACTGTTTGTGCTTCTTTGCGTCCATGTTCTTCCATCGCGTGTCATTGTTGTCATCTTCATTTAATCATCGATTAAGGTAATTGGTCCATCTTTGATAGTTTTTTATAACGTCATTGGGTTTTATCTTTTCCTAGGTTTTATGTACTGCTTTGATTGTCTGGTTTGATTGTATAGGTAATCATCGATTTTTGTTTTTTTATTGGGTTGAGGTATTGGTTTAATCATCGGTTAAGGTAAAAATCCCATACATTAATATTTTTGGAATGCATTATGCTTTCTTTACTAGTGATAAGAGAAAAATAGTTAAGGTAGAGAAGAACTAGAGTAACAATAATAATGTAACGAATCGTGTATTACAAAAGGTGAATCAAACATATTATATATTTATTATGTTGATTATTTGCTATAACAAAATTCACAGAATTAGAATCCTGATGGTACTTGGATAAATATTATCTAGGGTAGACAACTTACAAAACCACTACAATATAATTATTAAAATATACAAGAGATATTAAATAATTATAAAGATATAATTAAAAATGTCGTAAGTTTGACTTAATATAATCGCAAAATTCAATTGATAAAGTGAAAACTGTAGAAATGTTACATAATAAAAATCTCATACATTGATATTTTTGTAATGCATTGTAAAGGTAGCAAATACTTATTGCTGGTGATAGGAGAAAGAAATCCAAATTAGCAAAGTCCAAATGGAAATACATATACTTTAGAAAGAAATTATTAAGTTTTTATAAGTCAAGTGAAAAGAAAAAATGATTACAAAAAATGATTAAAAACTTATTAAGTTTTTATAAATTAAGTGAAAAGCAAAGATGATTACAAAATCATATTTTGTACATAATATGATTTTGTGTATTGAGATGTAATCTAATTTTGTACATAATATAATTAACTACTGTCCTTATGGGATTGCTTTATTTATATGCATTCAAGGTATGCACTAGGGACTTTGCTACATCTTAAAAGGAATAAGACTTAAGATTTTAAAGACTTAGCAATTCATACACATGATATAGAGTTAATATTATTATAGGTAGTCAAAAAATGTTACCAAGTCAAGAGCCTAAGAAGAATAAAGAAAAAAAGTGCACAAAGAGCACAAGTCTTCTCCAAATGAAAATAAACAAGTCATGACAATAAGCAAGGGATTGGTTAAGTCCACTCTAAAAGGTAAAGTGAAGCAAGAAATAATGGCAACATCTTTAGTGGAAAAGGAGGAAGAAATAATTCATTAAAGGATAGAGAGATGTTAGACAACCTTTTAGAAACTAGACTCATTTATTTTCCTTAGATGAAAAAATAAGAAGAGGCAAATAAGGTGGATGATCCAAAGTACTACAAATATTATCAATTGGTCATTCATCCTATTAAACAATGCTTTGTCTTTAAGGACAAAATTATGGAGTTACAAAGAAATGAAGTAGTTTCCTTTAAGAGTGAAGCTATAACGTTCAATTTGAAAATTATAATAAAGTAAAAAATGACATCCATTTATGTGACTTCAACTATGGCATTAAGATCATTTGATAGTATAGAGATAACATATAGGTTAATTAAGTACAACAAGCTAATTGAAACAAAGGTTAGTTAAGTACAACAAGCTAATTGAAACAAAGGTTAATTAAGTACAACAAGCTAATTGAAACTCCTCAAGTCTTTAAGGTTAAAAACCTACAAGATGATATATAGTTGGAAGAAGGATGGACTTTCATCACTTATGAGAACTAAGAAAAGGGTATCCTAATATTAGATTGACTTGTAACAAAATAAGATTTATGAAGAAGACAAGGAGAAATATGGATCAATAAATAGAAATATAATATTAATTTCTTAAAAGCAAAGTAAGCAAACCCATTCATTTTGAATGAGTTCATGTTAAGGAGTAGCCAAAAACATAATATTTCCTAGTATTATCACAAAGATGATGAGGGTGAACAAATTAGGTTTTTATTTTATTCATTTACCATTATATACGTAGACGAATTTCACCTAGATGAATTAGGCTTGAGATTGAATTTCACCTAAAGACTTATTTTTAGTCTCTAACCTAGAAAAGTCACCCTCCCTCTAAAAGTTACTTTGTTATTTTAAATTCATGTTCTTGATTTTTTATAATTGAATTTGTTTCTGTAAGAAAATTCTAAGGTGACGGAATAAGTTTCCTAAGATTAAGAACATCAGTTTTCTTTGGAAGTAAGATTGTTGGCTTCTCCTCTTTCTATTAGTGAAATTATTTCCTTTTTATATTATAATGCATATTTAGTTTACTAGTATTTATGTCTTTGTTAATATTTCATAATATATTTAAATTTTGTGATTTTTTTGAATGATTCAAGGTTCAATACACTTTATTCCTTTGTGTTTCCTTGTATTGATCTTTTAATAACATGTACCACAAGTTTGTAAGAAAATTAATTGACCAAAATTAATTGACCAATGTTACTGTCGTAGCCATTAAATGGTTAGCTTTTTTTTCTAGTGAATGTTTTAGGTTATTTATAAATAGATTACATGTTAATTATGGGAGTGACCTTAGGCATAATAGAGAGTTGTTAAGAGTTTTGAGAGGTAAAGGAGTGGATTTATTCATTACATAACATATATTAAGACTTTGTTTATTGGTTTTATCATGAAACTTACTTTTTAAATTTGTATAATTACTACAATTAAGACAATTACTTGTATAATTTGAAACAATGAATATAATTTATATTATACGACTAATTAATTATGTCATTTAATCTTACTAATGCACTTAATATTTTTATGAAGTTAATGAATTAAGTATTGTATACATATATAGGTACGTTATAGTTATTTATTTCAATGAAATTTGAATGTATGACAAACTCCTAGAAAAGTATATTTATCATTCAATGCAGGTGAAATTTATACATATTAACTAGTTTATGTTTAGGATGTTTAAACATTAAATTGTTATTTTATTGGGACACATTTTTGTCTTTGCTGTAGGCGTATAATTGCTTTCTTTGTGTCATGATTTTACATCTTCCTGTTTATATGTCTAACCTCTCTCTTTTTTATGTAGGGAGTTGAAGTGTTTCCTCACTCGTACCAATATTAAGATAATAACAATATATATATATATATATATATATGACAAGATTGGAAGGTGATCTTCATATGTATTTAGATTGATTGGTTAGGGCATCACATGTTCCAAATTATGTTACTTAGAATACATACGATCAATATGCCATATGTCCCTAGTGCTTTTACTTGTATAAGTGAAATTCCTAATTCTTTTATCAAAAAGATCCAAATGTTTGATCCTAAGGAAGGTTCCATTTATTTTCCATAAGTGATTTCTTCTTTCCCAATCATCTATCCTCATTAGGTCATCTTCATAGCAATTATATTGAAATATCTCTTCTTGGCAATTATATTGACCACTCTCCTAATATTTCTCCATTAAGATGAATTACAAAAAGGCATAGGCAACGACTTAATTCCAATATTCACAAAACAATGATTAATTGCATTATTAATCTAATATAACTTCTAATCTTAATCTTTTTTTAGTTCTTATATATCTTTAAATTAATCTTTTCTCTCATGACTCTTGTATGATCATGGTCTATTTTTTCTAACACGAATTCTATTACTTGAACTTCAATGTGATTAATTCAAACGTAGTATTAACATAAGAAATTCATAGGTTTAATAGACATGACAATTCTTTGCATAATAAACCCCTAGGATGGTACATAGGCTGAAACTAGTGATGCAACTCCCATGAGGCTTATCGGTAAAAAATTTAACGAGCTTAAGAGTCATAGCAGAAACTTACTTTCTCAATTCATATGGTGTAACAATATCACGTACCATAGTGCTTGTTTAAATTTAAACTTTGGAAATGAACATGCAGGTGATTAATTCAAAATGAATACTTGAACTTCATTGTGATTAATTTAAACTTAGTATTAGAATAAGAATTTCATGGGTTTAATAAATATGAGAATTTTTTCATAATAAACCTCTAGGACAGTCTATAGACTAGAAACTATGGTACAGCTCCCATGAGGCTTATTGATGAAAAATTTCATAAGCCTAAGAGTCACAGCGAGAACTTGCTTTCTCGATTCATATGGTGTAACAATGTCACGTACCATAGTACTTGTTTAAATTCAAAGTTTGGAAATGAACTTGTAGGTGATTAATTTAAACATGAATACTTGAACTTCATTGTGATTAATTCAAACTTAGTATTAATATAAGAAATTAATAGGTTTAATAGACATGACAATTCTTTGTGTAATAAATCCCTAGGATGATATATAGGGTAGAAACTCATTATGCAGCTCTCATGAGGCTTATCGGTGAAAATTTTCACAAGCCTGAGTGATGTGAGCATAACCATGGGACTTTGTGAGTGAAATAGAGTCAAAGATGAGCTAGTAATGTCGAAGGGACCAATAACAAAATCAAAAGCTAAGAAGTTCAAAGAAGCACTTCAATCCTACACGGACCGAATTGTAGATAACTTGGAATCTTAAGAGACGATGAGAGTCAATGGCATCATAACTAATCAAGTTGGGTGGAATGTGCAAAAAGGATTTCGTTCTAGTTTAATTAATTATTTTACGTTAAAAGCGCAACTTTCGACAACCCACTGCGCATGTTTTGGGCTTGTTTAAATCTCTTAGATTTAATGGGTTGTATTATACAAATATTGGTTTGAGCTTTAATTATTTTGATGAAAGGCCCATGTTTAAAGGCCTTATACATAATTATGGTTTCTTTCTTTTCAAGGGGTATAAATACATCATAAGAGATATTGTTTAGGGTTAGATTGGATGAATAACGCATTCTATAAAGGAGGATTTCTTGTCTTCTTCTATTGCATCAAGAATATAATTTTTATTAAGGTAATCATTTGTGACAAATTTCTATTATTGTTTTCAAATCAACCTTATTATACGCGTTTCCTTTCATATAATTGATTAGGAGTTCATTAGGGTTGGGGATTTCTTATTGTTCATGTTCTATCCAAAGTGTATATTTAAGGGGTTTCAAGTTCTTTAGCCTTGGGGTTTTGCATCATTAAGAGTCACAACGAGAACTTGCTTTCTCGATTCATAAGGTGTAATGATGCCATGTACCATAGTGCTTATTTAAATTCAAACTTTAGAAATGAATTTGTAGGTGATTATTAATTCAAACATGAATACTTGAACTTCAATGTGATTGCTCAATGTAAGGTTGGATTTAATACATTTACTTTTTTTTTACTTCTTAATGTCACTTCTTATAGGACATTGGTTAGCATATTGTTTTATTTGACTGATATATACTCACATATGTTGTCAATCAATTAAGTTGTCCAACTTCTGTTCATATTTGGAATATTTTTAGAATAATTGATAGCTAGATGTATGAATTGCAATTCATTTGTAAGGTATTTATGAGTTAGAATGTGGTGATTGTCCTACTAAGGTGAAATTGGTTGTGATTGAGTTTTCTAACTGTGACTCATATAGTGGGATAGGTTGGTTTCAATTTGGAGGAGAAATGGTCAGAGACCTATAAAAACTTAAGGGATGTTATATAAAGTAAAGACAAAATGTTCTGTAAACTTAGAGAAAATGAAGGATACTAACTATCAAATCTCTTTTTTAAATAACAGTTACGCAGAAATGAGTAATGTTGATAGATCTTGGATGTATAGACAATTAACACCCAATGATTTCATTAATCCTGAGTTTTTTGAGGAACTTAAAACTTTTATTCGCTATGCATGTTCTCAACCTGCATATATGGATGACCCAAAGATCAGATGTCCATATAAAAAGTGCAAACATATTTTTTTTCTTATTGATGAAGTGAATCTCCATTTGTTAAGAAAAGGGTTTGTTTCAAATAATTCTGAATGGATACGACATGGGAAGCCATTAATTTATAGCACCTCAAGGAGTAATGAAGTAAAATCATCAATAAATGTAGATGAGTTTGAAAGGGGACTGGATTTAAAACAAGTAATGTAGTTGCAACTGAAAATCCTTACATGCAAATGATTTATGATGCAATCAGTTATACCTTTCAGGAATATATAGAAAATCTTGAAGAAGAACCAAACCCGCATGCAAAACAGCTTTTTGACTTACTATAATCAGTTGATCATGAATTATGACCAAATTGTGAGACCATAACTCAATTATCTTCAATTGTTTGAATATTGAACATAAAGTTTGAAGGGCATATTTTATCGAAGTTTTGATAAACTTCTTACTTGGTATAATAAATCATTACCTCCTGATCATACAATAATTGATAATTTTTACAATATGAAGAAACTTATTAGTGGTTTTAGTTTTCTAGTTAAAAAACTTGATTGTTGCAAATTGTGATATATGTTGTTTTGGGGAGATGATGTAGAATTACAAGAGTGTAAATTTGTGGTCAATCTAGGTTCAAACCGAGAAATCGTACTTTGAAATATAAATTAGTACCTTGGAAGCGGATATATTATATCCTGCTTACTCCGAGACTTCAAAGACTATATGTCTCTGATGTTACTGCATCTCACACAAGATGACATAATAAACATGAACAGGAAAACGGAATAATGAGTCATCCATCGAATGCACTCGTATGGAAACATTTCAATAACACCCATTATGAGTTTGCAGTTGAAATTCAAAATGTTATGATAGGATTGTCGACAGATATTCATCATGGTCAATCATAATTACTCATTATAATTTGCCTCCATGGATGTGTATGAATGAGGCATACATGTTCTTAACAGTGATTGTGCCAGGGCCTACGAATCTAAAACATAAAATTGATGCATTCTTACAACCATTGGTATTTAAATTGCATCATCTTTGGGAATATAGTGTGGAGACATATGACGTGCCTATTAAACAAATTTTTTGCTGAGAGCAGCTTTGACGTGGACTGTTAGTGATTTCCAGCATATGATATATTGTCTGGATGGAGCACAATAGAGAATTGAGTTGTCCTTATTGTGGTAATAATTCTGATGTTTATCTTCCAAAGGGGGCCAAAACATCTTGATTTAACAACCACAAAAAAATTCTTCCTTCAGATCATCCATTTAGATGTAATAAACAAAAGTCCATTAAAAATATGATGGTACAAAGATCTCCTTCCCTTCACAAAATTGGTGAAGAGATATTGCAGGGGATTGATGAATTAGAATTGGTGAAAATTATAGAACTTGACGATGATGAAGTTAATACAAGCATTAGTAAAAACTTTGGTTGGAAAAAATGCAACATCTTTTGGGATTTGCTATATTGGAAAACTAATTTGATGCGTCATAATCTAGATGTGATGCATATTGAAAAGAATATTTTGGACAATTTGTTCAATACGATAATGGACATTGAAGGGAAGACAAAAGACAATGTAAAATTATGAGCTAATTTGAAAATGTTTTATAAAAGGAATTAGTTAGATAAAAATCTTCACACCGGTAAATATTCAAAAGTATGTTACATTTTGGACAAAAAACAAAAGAAAATTTTGTTTGAATGCTTGAAAAGTCTAAAGCTTCCTAATGGTTATGTTTCGAACTTAACAAGGTGTGCGAACATGAGGAAGTACAAATTATTTGGGATGAAAAGTCATGATTGTCATGTGTTTATGTAAAGGCTAATTCTAATTGTATTTCAGGAGTTACTATCAAAAAAGGTTTGGGAAGCTATAACATAATTAAGTTTATTTTTCAAAAGCTTAACATTATCTTAAATAAAGTTAGTTTAAATGGAAAAACTAGAAAGGGAATTTCTAGTTATCATGTACAAATTGGAAGGGATTTTTCCTCCAAGCTTTTTTAACTGTATAAAGCATTTACTCGTATATTTAGTACACAAGGCTAAACTGGTTGGTATAATTCAATATCGATGAATGTATCTGTTTGAGAGGTAATTATAGTTAATATTTAATAAAAGTTATAACATGTTTTTATAACAGAATTGTAATAACCCTATTTGTAATGTAGGTATTTGCATCATTTGAAGAAAAACGTCAAAAACAAAGCTAGAGTTGAAGGATCGATATGTAATGCTTATTTAGTGGAGAAAGCAAGAACATTTTGTTCACATTATTTTAAGCCACGTGAGCATACAAGGGAAAGAAAAGTTCATCATAATGATGATGGGGAGAAACGGGTGATGTTGATGGTAACTTATCCATTTCACTTATCCATGACAAATATATGGGCATTCAACAAGAAGAATGTTAATAGTAGAAGAAATAGAGGCTACCCATGGTTACATTTTATTGAATTATCAAGAGGTTCAACCATTCGTGTAATAATTTTAAGTTAATTTTGAAATAGATTATTTGAGTTTTTGAAGTTACTGTTGTTCACAACTAAAATAAATAATAATATTTTTAGATTATATGAGGAATGGTTACACGAGCTAATGCCTAAACACAGGATGATATCAATAAAGAAGTTGAAAGACACTTTCCTTAATGGTTCGAGAAATATGTAAGTTTTCACTTGTAATAATTGAAATGGTTCAATTTCAGATGAAAATGATTAGATGACACTATACTATTTAATATGATAACAAAATTTTGTGTAGGCCTCAGAAAATCCAATAGAGAACAAGTTTATATATGATCTTACAAAAGGATCTTTACGAATTGTAAAACCATATCTGGTGTATTTTCTTAATGGAAACAAATTTCATAGAAATCGTGGTCATAGCATGGCAACAATAAATAGTGAGGTTTGCATACAAGGAGAATTGATGGATTACTATGATAAAATTGTTAAGATATTTGAAATTGAGTACCCTGCATTACCAATAAAAAAAGAGTGTGATATTTAAGTATGAATGGTTTGATCCAACTCCTAATATTGGAACAAAAGTGTACAGTCGATACAATCTAGTTGAAATCATCTATCGAAGAAGATTTAGACAATTTGGACCTTTCGTGTTGGCGATACAAGCGATCTAGGTGAATTAGATCCCTTTTCCTAGCTTAAGAGGAGATAAGTCAAATTGGTTGGTCGTTTGTAAAGTAAAACCTATAGGTGTTTTTGAATTACATGGAAAGGAGAAAACAAGAGAATTGAAAGTCAAGTATTTTACGAAGATGTTTATAAAATAAATGCATATGTAACATATGACAAGAATGAACCTTTGAACGATCCAAATAATGAATATGTTAAAATTTCATCTGAAGAGGATGAGGGAGGCGAGAAATCTGAAGAGAAGCTTAAGTTTGATTCTAATTCTTCGGAAAAAGAAGATGATAATGATTTTGATTTACAATTAAGTGTTGATAGCAATTAATTTATGTTTGTAATAGAATATTATATGATTAAATCTATTATTACATTAACAATATAGTGTCATTTATTGAATTTTTATTGTTCTATTATATACTGCAAAATTCAATGAAATATGAATTTTAGGTTAAAAATATGTTGCCAAAGAGAAAGCAGGATATGATACGGCTAAGGTTCAGGTTATAAGATTTGGAGAAGTCAGTGCATTTTCAGGTGAAGCATCATATTCTGCAAATGTTACTGCATATTCAGATGAAGCATCACCTTCTGTACCTGTTACTATGCCATCCAACAGCCTTGCTACACCATCCAACATCCTTACACCATCCACCACCCCTATATCAACAGAGATATCAGGGGTAAATGTTGTGGATGAAGGAGGCAACCCGCAGCCTGAATCTAAAGGAGCTGATAGAAGAACATACATCACAATTGTCAAAAATTTGTAAGTAAAATTTTAAAAATTTTGTGTTACATGATAACACCCTAGGTTTATAATGAAGTTATAGGTTTTAATTTGAAAATGAATTTTGTGTACTTTACTATAAAATTAAAGATAAAATTGTTTCTTACATACGAACTAATTAAATTCAAATCGATACACCACTGATCAAAATTGCTAATAACCTTCTCCAAATCAAAGATTTGATCACAATAAAACTTAATTTCACTATGCATAATCACCCATAAAAGTTGTTGATAAAAGTTGCTACTTTTTTATTAGAAGATCACTGGTTTGTATCACGAAAATAATCTTTTTGTCAAAATACAAGGATAAGGTTACATACCTCGATAACCCTCCCTAGATCTAATCACCTATAAAAAATATAAACTACGAATAAAAAAAGAGAATAATCCTTTAGAACCTAACCTTGCCGACCAATTAGAATTCCCAATGTCATTTCTGTATATAGTAACGCCATCACAGCAGCACCTTTAATTATGTTAACAGATTCATATGCTTCTGGTTTCAAGTCAAGAAATATATTATATTATATGAGACTATCAAGTCTAAGAGAGACATAATTCACGTATTGCATGTGATGAGAATGTGTAAACTTATATATTATACAATGAAAATCAATCCTGGCATGCTAAATCTATTTTTCTCCACTTCCGGACATGCCACCCGAGGCTACAATGATTACAGAAAAAAAAAGTCCAAACATTCGTCAATTTTTCAATTATAACTCAAACTTTAAAAAGTAGTAATAAAATGCTCGAACTTTAAAAAAATACTAATAAAATGTTTGAATTTTTAATTTTTTTTTAATTCTAGGCTGACGTTAATGACACCGATATCTTTACTGATGTAGCAGTGTCACAAGTGCAAGGATCCTTATTAATTATACATGTCAGCGCGATTAACAAAAGTTATTAAAACGATGTCTTTTGGAAATCAACTTGAGCACAACCTCTTCCACTCTCACCCTCATCACTCCACTCTCCATAACCCTTCTCCTCTCTAGAATAATCCAATTTCTTCGAGTCCTCCATTGATAAATCCAAGTTCGTCTTCAACGATATCTTGTACTTTGTATTCCACAATGTACACCTACACCAGAGGCATAATAGACCAAACCTCACTAAGTCAACAATCGAGTTAAACCAATAAAAGAACAAAACTTTTAACCTTTTTCTCATTAAAAATAACAACTTTAACCAGTAATGATGGCGGATACGAGAAGGCGATCAAGTGGGTGTTTCAAAACCCTAATCATGATGGAGAACTGATCTGACGGAAGCAAACCAAGCATAGTGGAGGTGGTCTGTTTCATGGAATCCTTAGCTGAATCAGAAACACCCTTGGAGATTGTGGCATTATCAAGAGGCTCAATGCATTTAAGCATGTTGGCCATGATAGAGAACCCACGGTCAAAGCTTGATTTCTGAGTAGACACGAACTCGGAGTAGACACTGTCGCCGCTACTCAAGCAGCTAACAATGGAAGAAGAGGATGTTGAGAGGGAAAGGCATAAGCTTCGATAAAACGTCGACGGAGGTGGTGCCAATGGTGGTTGATTAAGATTTAAGAAATAAAGTGGATTTAGAGCAGTCGAATTCTCCCCATCTCTTGACCAACACCAAAACAATTAAGCGTTACACAATAAAAAACAATCCAATATTGCATCTTTGGTTAAGGATTTTATATTTAATAGTTGCCTCCAGGGATTTGCCTAGCTCGTGAGACGCTCTTCGCAAGTACGTTGCTTTCTTCTCTTATTTCTAGTGTTTCTGTTTTTAGTTTTTTGATTAGTGATCAGATATAAGGACAAGACGATTGGGTGTTTTTAGAAAATTCTTTCAATTTGGTTTTTGTTATTATGGTGCATTCTTTGATTTTTGTTGCAAAACTTGGCAATTGAGGATTTGATATGGGTGTTTATCTGTGTTGTTCTAATTTGAAGATAAAAACAACGTCATTTTAATAATTTAATTCACTTTTGTAATTACACTGACATGTATAATTAATGATGATTCGTGTACAAGTGGCCCTTCCACGTCAGCAAAGATAACGTTGTCATTAACGACGAGCTGTAATTGAAAAAAAATTAAAATTCAAACATTTTATTGTTACTTTATAAAGTTCAAGCTATAATTGAAAATTGACGACAGTTGGGCTTTTTTTGTAATTAACCTTTATAAAATTAATATTAACTTAACTAGAAAATAATTATACAAGACTATTTGTAGTTTAATTTTTTATTTGAATTATTATATTTTAAATATCGTTTATAATAAAGGTTTCAAAGGTATAAGAGTTAACTACATAGTATGATTATGGAAAGGGCTATCGTAACAACCCAGACTACTTGCCTACAGATATTGTCCACCTTGAGTTGTCTATCGGGCCAAGGCTCTCACAGTTTTGCTCTTCCCGCATTTGAGAAAACACGTTTATGGGGAAGAGGTATCTGTACTCTTATGATGCATCCTTCGTTCTCCTCTCCAGCCGATGTGAGATCTCACAATCCACCCTTAGGACCCAGCGTCTTCGCTGGCACAACAAGTCAAAAATCGGCTCTTATATCAATTGTAACAACCTAGACCACCCGCTCATAGTTTCAAATGGTATCAAAGTCGGTTCCCAACCGGTTGTTGCCACGAGAATGCTAGGTCCTAAGGGGGTGGATTGTGAGATCCCTACATCAGTTGGAGAGGAGAATGAATACTTCTTATAAGGGTATGGATACTCTTCCCTATAGATGTGTTTTTTCAGGTACAAAAAGAGCAAAACCGCGAAGGCCTTAACTCGATAGACAACCCAAAGTAGACAATATTTGTAGACGAGTGGTATGGGCTGTTACGACAGCCCTTTCCATAATCATACTATGGAGTTAGCTCTTATACCTTTGAAACCTTTATTATATATGAGGTGATGCCTCCTGACTAAGACATCACAAAAATTAAGGCAACACTTGTTTTGCATAGTGATTTATAAAGATGATAAATTAGTTAGGGTTCAGACTTAATCTAAAGTAAAAAAGTTAAGCGTATTTAATAAAAAGTATAATTCAGATATTCTAACTCAATTAAATTTAGACTTGAGTTTGGATATGGTAAATTGTTTCAAGGTCCATCAATTTTAACAAAATTTTTTGGTTTGATCTGCTTACTACTAATAGGTGAACTCCGGTTTAACTAGACATGATCGATTGTTTTTAGTTCGAGCCCAATTCAATCAAATTGGAGACCAAAACAATGTTGTTTAATCAATGAATTCATTAACTATTGAGTAAAACAGTATCATTTTGTTTGAATTTGAGTTTATTTTATTGAATTGTGATAGAATTTAAATTATATTGAGCTAAATTATTCTAAGCTCGAACAAATTTGAGTTTGAACAATAAAATTGAATTGGTTAATAACTTTTTCTTTAAGTAAATACTAAATTATAAAAAAAAATTCCAAGATATCTAAATGCTTTTTTAATAAGTTAATTAAGGAAAATATTTTGTAGCTAATTTTTAGTAATTATTAGTGACCAACTTTATCATAAATAGTAAAAATAATATTTAATAAAAAAATTTAGTAAGAATAACAGCGTGTGCTTATATTTATTACATAATGATCAAACAAGTACATCCCTGCAGTATCTATGCGGTCTACACTGTAAGAATCTTCAGTAATGATTGTTACAATTGAAATAAAATATTTTTTGCTTTATTAATCTTAAGAATCACGAACTCACCAGCATGCAAAAGAATGATGGTGTACTAATGCACGTGTTATCGGAACAATCTCTAACACTGTGGCAGATCAGCCGGTGGCGGCGGTAACGTCGACGAGAGTGTCGGCCCATTTTGAACCACGAAGGCCGTGGCGAGTCCCCATGGCAAGTGCACGTCTAGATGACAATGCATCAACCAGACACCTGCAAGTCCAATTGCCAAAATGTTACGATCTTGCAGAAGAAAAAAAGATTTACGGTGGAACATGTAAGTGTTCAAATTACCAGGATTGTTCGCCGTGAATCTAATGACTGCCCAACCTCCTACGGGCACGGCGATGGTGTTTCGAACTTGTGGATTATAAAAGTTAAACTTGCTAGGGGCATCGACAGGATCGTAATTCCCGAATCCTTGAGCCAAGACATGGAAGTTGAATCCGTGAATGTGTATTGGATGGCTCTCAACTCCGATCAACGCCGTGTTCTGTATAACCATCTGAACGTTGGAGTTGTACTTTAACACCTTTACGCTTGTTCTTTTAGGTGCAAAGAGAAGGGATGTGTCGAAACTGTTACTGGCGTTGGTGTAATCGAACACAATCGGAGGATTATCAGGGAAATCGGTAGTGTAGACCCCATTAACGTTAAAGAAGAACGCCTGCAACATCGACAAGGTTGTGGGAGACTGAAAGGAGTGGTTGTTCATACTAGCAGACAATCGTGCCCCGAATGGTCCATCACAAGTGGTGTTCGTCCCACACTGTGACAACCCGAGGTTGATCGTGACAAACATGTGTTCGTCAATCTTCGTCGGAACCGGTACCCAGTGGGGACCTCCGGCGAGGCCTGTGATGTTACTGTAGAACGTGTGAGCTGTCGGATTATCGTTAGTTGCTGGCATTTGAGGCATTACAGGGGAAGTTGATTTGGAACCATAGTAGACTAAGAGACCTCTTGTGGTACTATTGTCGAAGTCTACACCTTCAGCGCTCATATATGGGCTAGCTGCCATGTAATAAGATCCGCAACGTTGATCGGCGGTGAGTAAAGCGTCCACCGTCTGACCGGGGCCGGTGACAACAACGTCGGTGTCGTAAGGGTTTGTGTAAGAAGCATCAATTCCAACAACTCTAAGTCTGTGATTAGCTACTTTGAAGAAAAGTTGATTATTGAGAGCAGCGTTGATAATACGGAGGAGATAGGTTTCTCCTCGAATCACTTCAAGCTCGTAGATCGCTGATAAAAATGGAAATAATTTAGTAATCATTAAAACCATGCACGGAGATTCAAAACAGTAAGAAACTCACGGCTCGTAGAGCAGTTGTAAAGGTCTCCAGGTCGTCCATTAATGGTGTACGCATCGGAGATGTTTGGTGCGCCGCCTGTGGCAAGTGCCTCGTTTTCGACGTCAACAGCATTTGCCTTCCACCACTCTCCTGCAATAATGATATGGGACATCATTAGTCCTGTACGATTACGTGGCAAGGCACCCCTGTGTATCATTTATTCGGTCCCAATCCTGTCCTCTTTAATACTCCCTCCTATCTTAAAAAAGTATCGATTTAGAGAGATACACACTTATTAAAAAAGTTAGTGAAATATTTGATATACCCTTATTAATTGCATGTTGAATTGCCTTGAAAATGTAATCTGTATAATTAGAATGTGAGAGAAATTAAAGGGTAATTTTGGAAATAAAATTATAAA
>JAOSBK010000005.1:90165-113199 GCA_027568895.1 Erythroxylum shatona | reverse complement strand
AATTAATCAAATTACTAATTGATCAGTTAATTTTATAAACTAATAAATTTTATAAATTAAAATAAATAAATTAATTTAAAATTTTTAATTTAATTCAATCTTCAGTCAAATTTATGATGATCTAATATCGGTTGAATCTTCTAGATCGTAAAGTTTTTACCTCACTAATATAATTTTCGATTCAATTTTTGAAAAATTGCTACAATGTCACTAAACATGGTTTAATCAATTGTTAAAGTCACAAATATATTTGATCAAAAACTACTTAAGTTAATTTTAACACATCTTTTTAAATCAATAATTTATTAAATAAATTATTTAAAATATTAGAAATTGTGAATTAATTCAAATAGATGCAACTAAAATATTAAAATAAAAAATTTTAAAAAAATTATTTTAATTTAAGATAATTCAATAAAAATTTAAAGTAGTTTTAATCTGTCGTAAATTAGATTTAAACTAAACTAATAATGTTTATATCTAATTTATCAACTCTAAAATATATTATTTTGAGTAAATATAATAATTTATTTAATATATATTTTAATGTATATATATATATAAGTATTATATTTTAAATTTAAAAGAGGAATATGAAAATTTCGAGAAGAAAAAGTATATATACCCTTTATTGGGAATAATAAAATATTAAATGGACTGCAAAAGTTAATTTCTTTTTTTCTTAAATTAGCATCTCCGGCCTAGCCGGCATGAAAGTGTGTAAAGAAGAATTTCAAATGATATTGAAATTCCCGAATTACCCTTGGGGTTTTTATTTTTTTAAAAATGAAATTTGGAATTATATAAGTAATCAACAGCGGGGCTCGGCAGCCGAGGTTAACGAATCCCCTTCCCTCGCCCTGGTTTTCAAATTTTGAAAATTTTAAAAATTAAATTTTCTTTTTTTTAAATGGCAATTTGGGTATTTGCAAGAGTTTTATTAACGAGGATGTTCTTTGCTCTTGTTGTCTTTTGACCCTTAATTAATTCACTATAATGTTTTTTATTTAATAAAATTTCAAACATAAACTGTGAAAAGTCTATAAGAATTTCACTTAAATAGAACGTTATCCTGTCTGATAGAAAGGTTGTTTCTGATAGACATAAGTTAGGTAAGTACAATATAATTTTTATTTATTCTTTTACTCGAAACAATATAGTATTTAAATTATTTATCATCTTCATCACATCCAGTCTGAAATTTCGCAATAAAGCAGAGTTTGAGATTTAATAGTACGCAGCCTTATTTTAGTTGAGAGACTGTTTCCGATAGACCTATATACAGAAGTGAGAATAAAAGAGTAATGTAGGTTAAAAAGTAAATAAATAAAACTGACATGCTAAATTATTATGTAAATAAAATTACAATAAATATATAAATAAATTATTATGTTCTAACGTAACGTTTCTTTATTGGTATAAAAATTTAAAAAAATCATGCGATAATTAAAGAATAATATGAAGTTATAAAAAAAAATTTAAATACAACAATTTAAGTACAAAATTAATTGGCAATGACCCATCACTACTTAATGTGTATGGTGTGTTTTTTTTTTTCTTTTTTCCTCTTTAGTTTCAGATCATTGTCTGTCCGTTTCTATGATTAGACAATTGAATAGGAATCCCATTTTGTGTTGTGAAATGATGATGAGAGGAGTCATCAAAAGAGATTATACATGGATTAATTGAAGCAGAAAAAGGACGTGCAATTGAATGAAACAGCTTTATACAGAAATAGGAAAGTTAAATAGTCAATTGAAAAAAATGATGTGATTAAAACCTCAAGGCGCAAATGAGTTAGTAAGGGGTTTTCTTGGCTTAAGTGAGGTCACAGATTCGAACCGTTCTCATGTATGCAGCCATTTAAAACTTGAGGTCAGAGCTTTGCCTCCCGCAAGAGACCTACCCGGCTCGAACGGAGATTAGTCTGGGTGTGGATGGCTTCAAGGCGCCTTTCCATAGTTGGAACCCTCCTAGGATACCTCGTGGGCAATAAAAAAAAATGATGTGTTCAAATTAATCATATCCTTAACTATAACTAAGCTCTGACTCGGATTAGTTAACCCAATAGATTTAGATATCGGTGATGTAAAACAAAAAAAGGAAACAGATATGTTTTAAATTATTTAATTTTTTGAAAATTTTAATTTAGTATTCAAATTTTTAAAGAGTTTAATTAAGTGATCAACATTTTAAATATTGGTTATTAATATTTTGTTAATTTGATTAACGAATTTTTTTCTTTATGATATGTAGCGTCCACGTGAAAAATTAATTTGTCAACTAATTATCTACGTTGACTAAAACACTAAACTCGTAACCTCTTTCACATATTGGGTTAGGTATTTTAGTCAATGTAGACGATTAATTGATAAATATTTTTTCACATGGATGCCCACATGACTTCGACAAAAAGATTATGTAGCCTAAATTATGAAAATATTAACATAACTAATATTTTAAAAGATTATTAAAAAAGTAGTCACTTAATTGAAATTTTTAAAAGTTTGGTCTCATAATTGAAAATTCTAAAAAATTTGTCTTGAATTTTATAGATTAAAATGTATAATTTATTGTCTTGAATTTTATAAATTAAAATATTGTGCTTTAATTATATATTAACTCATTTTATTATTACTTAATTCTTTGAAGGAATCTTATTCAATTGGCTCAAAAGGGTTACCAAAAAACATAATCAAATTGGGTTTTTAGCCATCCTTAACATTAATTTTGTTTAGTTTTGGCTACTACCTTTTCTTAGTGGCTATGCATGATAGATTTTCATGAGATTTGGGATTGGCTCAAGAACAACAAAAGGAGCAAATTGAATTGCCGAAAGTTTTTTTTAACAACGGAGGAACCCGCAGTTGATATCCTTTAAATATGTACTAAGTAAACTTCCGGATTGATGTAGTAGCTTGCAAATTACGCTTCAAACTCGATCGAGAGAGTGTAAATAAGGAGAATTGAACACAAGACCTTTTGACCTCATACCTCTCAACTCCACCAACTCAACAACTCCCTAGAGGGCTCGAAGTTGCTGAGAAACAACTCTCTCTCTTTTTTCTCTTTTATTTTTGTTTAAACTAAAGAGTTCACTTTAACATTTATATTAATTCATTTCTATAACAATCAAATATGACAGTAACCCGAGCTGAGTCATAATTATTTATAAAATATAATCGACCTGATTTTTTTCTGTTCAAGTATGGACTAATCAAATTTAAGTAATTTAAATTTTAATTTAAAATGTTTGGATATAACTAAGTTAGTATTGTCATCCTAAAAAAACAATTTATTTTGCATTTTATCGTTAAAAGGATAATTCAATTTGTCAAATATGAAGCAGTTACGTAAAAAATAATTAATTAAGAGTGAAGTTATATTAATATATATAAATAGTAAATAAAATTTTATATCAATAATTCATCAAATTGTTTATTTAAAATACATAATTTGTAATATATTTTATGTATGTTTAAAAATGTACTTAGTTTGTGACTTTAAATTCCATAATTAAAAAAAAAAAGAGAGCATGCCAGAAAAGTTCTAGACCGTTAGGTTTAAAAAAAATAAAAAAGAAGAGAACAATCTTTTTATTAAAAAAAAGTAAGGAAGGAACATCATAATTGTGGAAGCTAAAGTTAGTTAATGACAGTTGGTTGATGACTATTCTATGACGTGACAGATGACCAATTCAATGGTCAATGGTCAATGGTCCTTATTGCCAACGGCACATGGAAACGTTGAAAAAGTGACCAAACGAGGTCTTATTTGGAGTCCCCCGGCCCCAAACCAGCAAACGGCGTCTTGACTATTCAAGGCTTTAGCCTTTAGGTGAGCAAGTTCAACACTTTTACTTCTTTCTAGAAAGCTTTCGATCCATTGACACCGAACATCATCATGTGTATCGAGAAAGCAACAGATGCATAGATTGGCTCGTTGTCCAGGTAGATCATCACGTTATTGGAGTCACTTATTTTGATGTTACACTTATAGGATGTCATCGTCTCCTTTTAGAGGATATGTCGGGGATCTGTTTCCCCCGACTTATTTAGCAATCGGTGTACTTTTTCCCTTTATACAAAAAAAAGAAATGATAATAATTCGGGCCAGGAGGTTAGGGTGGCCCGTGGTGAGCTGGGATAGGTCAGCCCATAATTTTACCTGTGGCCCGATAGGTATGGGTGGGTCAGGACAACCTAGCTCTTTTTTAAGAAAAATGTTAAAAATGATGTTGTTTTTGAAGTAATGGTTGAGTCACGATCTACCTGTGATCCCGTCAACTCAGGCTAAAATCAGGTCAGGCCAAATTTGACATCTTTACCAATCAAATATAAAAAGGAGATAATATTCTAAGTTGTTCAAATTTTATGATTTAGATAATAAAAATTTTTATGCCTAAAATGTGCAGGCATTCATGTAAAAAATTAATTACTAACCGATCATCTAAGTAGATTAAAATATCCGAGTCAATGTATAGGTTATAGGTTGAGTATTTCATAAAGTATAATATATAATTTATTTTAAAAATTAATCACATTTTACAAAAATGGATATCTTTATTTTTTATACATTCACACAAAAATTTGAAAGTGAAATAAATTACAAGAAGATGTAAAAATAATTAGTAGTTTCTGACAGGGATGCAATCCAAGAGTATGGGACAGTTCGGCTGACTCACTGGATATTTTTTTACAAATTAACGACATTGTATTGTTTATCATGGTCAGGTCTCGGGTCAGACTTGGATAGCTCAAACTCGAGGCTTAATTCTCAAAAAACTAGGTCCAACTCCTGGGCTTCCGCTACATAGAGTTGGAGGTAGATTCGACCGCGGTGAATCAGCTCTTCTCTTCCTCGAATTCCCGTATGCAGGTGGTATGTCCAATTGTCGCGAGCATCCACGAACTGTTTCACCGCAATTAGACTGTTGTTCATCGGCATGTTTACTGAGAGGGCAACATGAGTGTTGACTGGCTTGCCACTCAGGCTACAACTTTCGCTGTGGGTGTAACTTATTTTGATACCGCATCTATAGGGTGCTACCGTCTCCTCATTAAGGATATGTCGGGAACTAGTTTTTTCAGACTTATTTTATAATCTGTCTCAGCATTTTCCTTTTATACAAAAAAAAAACTAGGTCCAAGGTTCGATCAATTCGAGTCTGACCTGTTTATTTCAGGTTAAGTTGAGTTAAACTTAGGTCCAATTATTATCCCTAATTTTTCTTAAGCCCACCGTAAAATTTAATTATAGTTTTCTTAAGTTACCTAAAATTTTTAAAAATAGTATTATTTTAAATTTAAAAGTTTTATTTAAAATCAACTTAAAATTTAGTTAAAGTTAAATTTGAATTTCATATTAAGTCAAATCAATATAGACAAAGGGACCCCATTGGAACAACTCAGGCAACCCTCTTTGTTTGCTGGCTAAACTTTGTCTGTCTTTGTGCGGAGGCAAACGAAGAGAACATGGGACCATAATTCCTTGCCGGGACCCCATGTTCGTCCTATATTTCATTAATACATTTATTAATTAAAAGATCTAAAAGACGCCTTGTTTATAATAAAAAATAGAATAAATATAGCAAGAAAAAAGAATTATTATAATTATAATTACTATTATTATTGATAGTGATTGATTTATTAAACTTTTAAAAAATAAAAATTTATTTTACATCAAATTTTTAACGTATGTGTCACACTCGTGACGTTTCTCTCACACGTATGATAACGATCTCTCACATTTGTGACATTTACGCGTTATCTAATAATGACTTTCATTTTTCTCATACTTAAAAAGTATCAAGTAATCTTCAAAACTTAGATGTTAAACTATTGTTCGTATAATTAGTAAAGACGATAGATAATCAATCGATTGTTTTTCATTTTTTACATATTGATATCTTCGCAAATCCAAGCACTCTCTCAGTTACAATTAGAAAATTATTTTCTTGGTGATTTAAATTATAAAAACTAATATTAACTGTACTTATAAACACTAATTATTATAAATAAATATGTTTTTTAATTATAAATATTTAATTTAAATACATGAATTTTGCTATTATAAAAATGCTAAATACCAATACAAAATGTCAACAGATTCTTAAGAGAAAAGAAGAAAGGAGGAAGAGAATCCGATGCATTGCTGGAACAATTATTATAATAATAATAATTTATTTTTTCTTTTTTAAACCCAACACTTTCACACGTGTAAAGAGAACGTGTGTTCCTTTTGTCTTCTTCTTGTTAGGTCTTCCATTTAAATAATTGTATGATTAAGATCAGAAAAGTTGAATTTGTGAAAGGGGTGGCTTTCAACAAGGCTGGCTAAGCACATGTTGTTTGTCATGAAAAGTTGCCAAATTTTAAATAATGAATACATTCATTGAACTCCTATATAATTTAGCATTTCTTTAATATATTTTTTTAACTTTTAAAAATTATCAATAAATCTTTTATAATTTTAATTTTATAGTACTCGTCCTCTTTATCCTCTATTTCTGTTAAAATTTTTAATTTTTAACCATAAACTAAAATATTAAAACCTAAAAAAGGAGAAGTGGATTTAGCCTAAAGGCTATGTCTAGTTTGAGGTTTATTAATGAAATGTAGTATTACTCCATTGTTTAGGATGAATGCTTATAATGAAACAGAATAGAATGAGATGAAAGATGAGAGTGTCATGTTACATCTCACGTTATCTTAAACAATGAAAATAAAAAACCTTCAATTTGAAAGTTTATGATGGAATGTAAAATGATAAACAACTTTTTAGTATTGTTAAGATATATGTTATATGTCTAAGTAATTAGTTTTGACATTAGTTATTAATTTGACGTATAAGATATTAATTGGATAATGACTTGGATTCAAAAGCTATATGGATAATCTTGTAGTTAAAAAAGAATCATATCTTAAATTGAAGTCTATATTGAGAGGGAGTGTGATATATCACGTGTGTGTGAAGTTTGAGTTTTTTGCTGGAAGTTTTGGTGGGAATATACAGATCGAGTTTCCTGAATAGTTGAAAGTGTGTGGGTGATTTTGTTGGTTAGAGAGTGGATCTTTATGGTTAGTATCAGTATGGCTGATGTGAATTAAGTCGGAGCCATTTCTCTATTTGGTTTTTACAGTTTCCTTGGTCTTGCATGGATGACTGCCTGAATTTCTGAGTGTTAGTCTTATTGTGTAGGTGACTATGTGTTGTTATGTGGTGTTGGTCTTATTACGTGGGTCATTGGTGTTGTCCATGTTTTGTAGAAAATACACGAGTGTTTTGATGAGATTTTTCGGGTTAATATTCACGGTAAATGGAAGAGTAAAAGGTGTTGTTCATGAATTCATGACCCAACTCTTGCACCTGAATAGTGGTTGACTTGGTGAAGCTCTTGGTTGGTGTTTTTGCGTGATTATTCAACTTCTTTCGATTTCGTGATTGTGCAGAAAACTATTTATTATCCTTTTGTTTAATATTTATTGAGTGATTTATTTACTCTTCTTGTTTCAAAAGAGTGTTGAGTAAAGTTTTCAGTCGATGTTAGTACAAGGTGGTCATACTATTGGGTGTGAAATTACTTTTACGAGTAATGAAGACGAGAGATAGTGTTAACGGTTGAGTGGAGTCGATTCAGTAAAGCCTTGTGTAAAAACTATTGTGTTTAATAAAAGTATTAAGCTGCGTAAAAATCGAGCAGAAATAGACAACGTGTATTGAATTGCGTTACCAAATTTTTGATATTTTTATTATTTTATTATTTAGTGCTTTTAATTTTCGTTTATGCTAGAAATGTCCACATAAAAAAATTGAAAAGTTTGTAAAAATATTACCCCTTCAGTTTTTCAACTATATTACATTATAAACTTTTTTCAAATAATATTTTACTATATTAAATTATGAATTTTTTTATATATTCTAAATAATAATTTTTTAACATTACATATATTTACATTTTATTTCATTATAAACCGTTTCATTTTATTTTATTTAATTTTTTTATATTAAAAATCTTACGTCTAATCAATCACAACCTAAAAACACAAACTTTGACGACAACATTCTGTTAGAAAGTTTTGACATAATTTATTTTTCAACACAATCAAACGCACAAAAAAACCCAAAATTGACCAAATCGTCTCATTATTGAAAATCTGACCAAGCCCATTAAACTATTAATGCCTTTTTGAAATCTACCAGAAACAATAAAAGAAGACAAAGGAGGCAAAGGCAAAGGAGACTTTTCAATGTCGTTTTAGTCCACAAGGAAAATGGAAAACGACACTTTTTTTCCACAAGCTGTCTTCCCACACCACACCGCACCACACGTTTGGGCCATTCGAAGCTGTCCACTTAGAACTTTATGGATCGCTCGTGAGCCGAATGAAAATCAAAACCCATTTAATGAAAGTCCACCCGTCTTTGACACGAACCCAATCTCCTTCTTCTCTTTGAACCACACAGCCTCGCTGGGTACGAAGAATTGTCAAGTAGCAAGAAGTTTTGAGTAGCTAAAATCCTAAGTGTAACCCTAGAAAATAGCTCTTGTCAACTGTTGAGTATGGCCCTTCATGGGTATAAGCTGTGTCACGAAGTGAGTATCGGTTCTCATGACCTCCTAATTGTGTTTAGATTTGCTTGTGCTAGGTTTGCTGGATTCGTTTATTTTAAGAGTTTAGGGTTTAGGGTTGAATGTTTTAGTTAGAGAATTGGAAAATATGAGGTTTTGTTGAATTGAGATGGTATTTACCCACTTGAGAAATTTAGCTAAATTGGGTTATTCAAACTTGGGTTCTGTGTGTTACAGGCAAAGTTTGAAGCTTTAGGGGAGTTTCTGAAGCTGCCGTGTTTGAACATTAATGGTCTCAAGAGGCTTCATAGCTTCTCATCTTCTTTCTCTCCGGCCAGATCTTTTGGTGGTCTCAATTTGCGTGTTGAAAGGACTTGTAAGTTCTTGCAGTTTGCTAGTTTTTACTGTTTCTCTATAGCTTGTTTAGGGCAACTGATGTTTTGTTACATGGTCATTACTGTCTCAACCTTGTACAAAATCGAGCTGCTTTATGAAGATTCTGTGATAGTACATACTGGGCCTGAATTACTTAGTTGCTTTGGATTGCTTGGAAAATTTCTCCTTCCAAAGTGCCCTTATTGTTTAATGCTGTTTGGAAACTGACTCCAGATATACGGATCGGTTATTTTCTGCGTTTGGCTTCAAAATTCGTCATCTGCGTACCCTTCATTGGTGATGTATTGTTGCTAAGTTTCTCTTCTTTTCTTTAAATGGTTGCATAAGGATTCGCTTCTACATTGTAATGTCTTCTAAGATTGGGTTCTTTCCCCTTACACTGATCTGTTGGCATCTGTATTTCATTAAAAGATTGCTAATCTAAGTGTGTAACATGTTCACACAGCATCCTTTCAACAGACTTCCCGATCAAGTTTGTTAACAGCGTGTCGGGTGAAAAGCGAGGACTCAGAGCAAATTTCAAGTGGTGACAACATTATATTGGACGAACAGACATTAATGCAGGAACTACAGCTTGCCATTGAAGAGGAGAACTATGCCGAAGCTGCAAAAATCAGGGATAGCCTTAGAGAACTCCAGGAAGATAGCAAGGCTGCTGTGTGGGCAGCAAATGCTCGGTTCTACAAGGCGTTCAGGGAGGGGGATCTAGCTACAATGCAATCCCTTTGGGCGAAAGGCGACAATGTCTGTTGTGTGCATCCAGGTGCCAGCGGGGTTCTCGGTTACAATGACGTCGTTGAAAGCTGGGAAGTCGTATGGATGAACTATGATTTTCCGTTAGATATCGAGTTGAAAAATGTCAGGGTTCATTTCAGGGGTGAGGTAGGTTACGTTACTTGTGTGGAATTCGTTCGAACAAAAGGTAGCAGTTGGGGGGCACAATTTGTGACGAACGTTTTTGAGAGGATTAATGGTCAGTGGTTTATCTGCATCCATCATGCTTCACCTGTTGATTTGTAAACTTCCAACTGTTCTATTCAATGAGTCAGAAATGAATAATTTCCTCCTCAGGTTTAAGTTCTTTATTCCAAACCTTTACTTTAAACTCGGTACCGCATTTATATGGTCGTATTGAACTTCAGTAGTAGCTCTGGTTACTTAAGACATTATAGCTTGACTAGTTCACATGTTCACCTTGTTGATTGCATTTGGAACACCTACATTGTTGGAAGGATCATCATATATAATAGATCGATCTTCCATTTTAAAACAGTCCGATGCATAGTTCTGTACAATTGAAGAAATTGTTAGCCAGTGACAGAAGTGAAAGTGATGGAAAACCCCAAAGGCTACGCCATTTTTCTCTGCACTCACTTCCTCTGCCCGTTAGCAGAGTCCTGTATTCAAGAACCAGAAGGAAAGAGTCTGTCTTGGCATTGACCTAGACCCTTCCAACAGGGGAGAGGGGTGGACATGGAGTGTACTTAAGAGGCACCTTTCTAGGGTAAACAGTGCTTATCTTCTTTGTGCCTTCATTGAAACTTTTGGGTTCAAGCAAGTCTTTATCTTCAGGCAGTTTATATTCTCCAACAAGTTCGGAAGGTTGTAGACAGTTCATAAGTGTGACACAAATGAATAATGCTTGTAATGAAGAAATTGAAGGATCGAATTCAACCAAATATGGACCATTGTCACTTGGATCAAGGCTGAAGACTGGTTTGTCTTGTTGAGCACTTCCCTGTGAAGAGAAAACTTGTAAAATGACACTTTCAACTGGTTGTAAAGGAAATTCTCGAGTAAATGCAAAAAACTACCTGATCATAAAGTTCAAACCGGTCTGACATCTGAAAAATTTTGGAAGACTTAGGAATCTGATAGCATCTGTTATCATTGTGGATAATTTGCAGCTTACAACCAGTGTCCCAACCTCCGCAATCGCACGATCCACCAGATATCCATCGCTGTATTAATGGTGAAGGAAGGCCTTTGTTGGGCAAACCATGAACTCCACCAGGAAGTATGACTGTAGCATTCATTCTCAAGTTTTGAGAGGAATCATTCTCGGTTGAGCTTGCAGAGAAGCCCTTTCCTGTTATATCTTCATCACACACCTTGAAGACAGCAGCTGCAAACTCTCTCGTTGGTGTAAACCCTGGTGATGCTTGATCTGCTTGCCTTGCGTCAGCACCGCACAAAACAAACTCCTTCACCACCCGCTGGCTGATAGAGTTCTTTTCAGTGCAATTGGAGATTGAAGTGGTTAAAGAGCTATTGACCATCATTTGTGCAATGACATTATACACAAAGCCACATCTCTTGTCTTTAATGCCATGACCTATCCAGTTGCCTCTCTTTTTTGGGATTTCATCGATGGTGTAGAATGTGTAGTTGCAACTTAAACCATTTTTCCCTGTTGAAGCAGAGTTCTTCATGGGCGCTGCAAAAATGCTGTTTTTCTTGTTGACCACAAGCCTGAAGAAAGTAAGTTCATTGGTAAAATGCAAGAAACCTTGTATACTCGATGCCTTTTGCTCTTCAGTTTGAAGTAATTCACTTGTCATTGCGTTCAACTGGAAGGAATTCAAACTTCCTTTCAGCGGTTGATCAGTTTCAGTTGGAGGAACTGGAAGTAAGCCAATGGGTTTCAACAACGGGTCAAGCATTCTTCTCAGAGGACTGGATCTAGCTCTGTTGTGGCTGCTTGTCTTCTCTCTTTTTGCAGCATCCAAGCTAATAGAATCTTCAGAAATCGGACCAGATTTAACTGATGTAAATTTGGAGCTCATCTCAGGGGCAGATGAACTCTCCTTCAAGCTGAAACTTCTTGTCATGCGACTGAAGCTAAAATTAAACCTTCGATTTGGTGATGGATGTCTGCCCCTTTTACTTGAGCAGTCAGCTGTTTCATGATCCAATCTTTTTGAAGTTTCAACCAAGTTTCCATCAGTGTCCTCCATTCTGTTCCTTTCAGAAAGTTCATTAGTTGATGGCATAACTGGCTCCTTGTTTGGTGATGCATGATTCTGTGTTTCTCTCATAACAGATGCATCAGACAACATCCCAGCCTCCTGATTCTTGTTCACGGTAACTTTTGTGGAGTGTGGCTCCATGTGTGTCTCCCCTCTTGTGGCTAGTGAGCACAAGTGAGGAACTCCAGAATGGAATTCTGAAGAGTGATTGTCCTTGCTGCAATAACTATATGACAAGCGGTTCTGATCTGTTTTTGTCAAATTCTTATCTAGTTGCCTCGACTCTTCTTGCGACCTTTTCCCGGAAAGCACTCTAGGTAGAAGAAGAACAATGTTCTCTCTTTCATGGGGTTGATGTTGATTTGAAAGATCAATGGCCATTTTCCTCAACTCCTTCATTCTCTTCTTCTTTTCACCTTGTGAAATGTCACAATTTCCCAACATCGATGGGGTAACTGTCTGCCTTAAAGTGATATTATGGCCCAAGGATTTTCTATTTATATCTGATTCTCGCACCTCCTGAACTCTCTTCTTCCCTTCATCGCAAGCTTGCAAATAATCCTTTGACCTGGTTGGGATATCACTGTGTCTCAAGTTTGAAGAGAAACTTCCTGCATTTGAAGTAACCTTTTGATTTGGATCATTCAACTTCTCCTTCTCAAAAGTCGCTTTATTATTTTTGACAAAAGACTTGTAGGTCCACTGGCTTGGCTTGTGTCTTTCAACTGGATTATCTGTCGTGGTTTCACAATGTTGAAAACGCATTACATTCTGAGCTGATGGTTTGGCATCACCAGAAACGCCAGCAACACCATTGATGGTCAAATTACCACGAGGACATTGAGGAAAAAGTTGCTTGCTTTTATGAGGATTCCTCCCGTTCTGAACTACATTAAAGGATCTCAAATTGGATTTACTTGACATACTAATGCTAGCTAGAGATCCGTGCTTGGCATCATCAGCCTGGGGACCCTTTGTTTTGTACTTCCACTTTTCTAGACGTGCCCAATCCAGAACTCCAATATTCAAAGCCTTATCTTGCATATTTTCTCTATCAATAGGCTGCAGATAACCAGGCAATTTTGACATATACTTGACGAGTTCATCATCTTTAATTGCCTTTGCCTTGATATCCTTCTCCCTACCATTCCCTGGAGCATTTTGTTGCAAAAGAGTCCCACTCCCACCATTGACAGGTCGCCGGATTTCACTAGAGCGATTAACATATGGTTGGCTGACACAAGTTTTCACTCTTAACTTCTCCGGACACCTCATAGTCTGCCTTGCATGGCTTGACACAACTGTCTCCTTCCTTGTCCTTGCAGACTGTTCCCCTCTTAAACTATTGCGATCTGAGCTTGTCCCCATTTGTTCAGAAAGTACTGATCATTCCCTTGTTGGTTTTATATCAGACGAAAAATTCAATCCTGTAACGAATGATAGTAGCATAATACCTGCGACGAAACATATGATACACAAAACTCACTCTCAAAGCTTGCAAAGACGAAGCACAAGCAACAAAAACAGAACCCTAAAATAAGATGAGATTTCCTCTGCGTTACTGTGAATTTCTTCATTACTGAACAGAATGCCAACACTGAACAGGATTCAAATTCAGATTCTATCTTTTCAGGTTAAAATCCACCGAGAAAACCCAGCTATTAATTTTATGATGAGATGGAATTGTCAGCATTTAGAATTTTCAACTGTAAATTCTTTTAACTAAAAGTTAGACATTCAACTAAAATGACTACCACTAATCAGTATACGCAAATTTCACCATTAGAACAATGGAGGAGCAATCAAGAAAGGTTACATCACTCTCTCTTTCACAAAAAATCAGCGCTCTCCCTCCCATTTGTTCATTTCCAAACATATGCACGAATTAACTTATATAATTCCCAATCCATTCACAAAATTACCAGATCTAGCCGAAAATAAAACAAAAAACATATACTAAATTAAAAAGAAACTTCAAATGCTGTAAACAAACACTAAATCAACCAAGAGAAGATTATCACACCGCATTTTCATCCTCAGCGCGTAAGACATCTTCTAACACCGTTTCCTACAAAACACAAAGCACGATCAACAATCGCAACTCCCTCATTCCGGCTCTCTACACTAACAAACACAAACTAAAACAGTAACCCCAAACTGTCCAGACACAAAAAGGAAAAGAAAAGAAACAAAGCAGAAAAGAAGATAAAGAAGAGTAGAACCACAACGTACCAGAATCCAGAAACAGTGGCGGGAACAAAATGCAGGTCCGCTTCGTAAACAGAATCACATGTCCCTAGAAAGATCCGATACGTAAGCAAACACAAAAAAATCTTGCTACTGAAACCAAACAAACAAATAAAACAGACGTAGATTAAAAGCAAAGAAAAGTATATTACGGCCAATACGAAATTGCAGAGCACACGCACTCATCAATCTTTCATTCCTCATAGTCATAGTAACCGCCATTAATTGGATAGGCGTTGTTCATGTGATGATGATGACGATGATGAGTGTAACAGAGCAAGGTTTGGAGAGAGAAGGTGTGTTGTGTGGTGTGTGTGTGAGAGAGAGAGAGAGAAAGGGAGTGTGTGTGTGTGTGATGCTTTTGGCTTTTGATCGGACGGTTAAAAAACGAAGGGAGGATGGGCAAAATAGGTATTATATTCATAGGTATAATAGATGGCTACTAGGGGGACCCACACGTGCGGGACTTTTATTTCTGTATTATTAGCGAATCCCGAAGCTACAGTGCTGTGGGAACCACTTGATTGATTATGTTAAATAATTCTTTTTACGTTTTATTATATATCGATATTTTATAAGAAGGTCGAATATTACGCAGCCTTAGAGAGTATTTCTAATAAATCTACATGAAATGCAATATGAAATATATATATATTATACATCGAATTTAATATAATGAATAATTATTTTCTTTTTCACATAGATTGAATTTTATTGTCAATGCGATGATTAAATATTTAAATTTAATTAATAATTTAATCATAATTTTAAATTATAATTTATAAAATAAATTTAAAATTTACCCCTAAATATCTAAAGAATTATTAAATTTTTTAGGACAAAAAAGATTTTTACGAGCACTATAAAATGTGATGATTAAAAACATTAGAGTCACTTTTTAGTGAAATCTCAAAAATTTTATCTAAAATATATAATTAATTTATTATAAATTGCTTAAAAAGTAATCAACTTGCACTTAAAGAATTTAATTTTTTTCCTCAAAAAAAAAAGGATTTAATTTTTATTTTAAAATTTGGGAAAATATTAAATAATCAATTATCAAATAATTTCAATTTTAATCATTCAAAATTTTAAAGAACAATTATAAAAAATTCTCGATATAGAAAATGAACTACAAATTCATATAAAACTAAACTTATTAACATAGTCTAAATTTTATTTAAAATTCAATAATTTTAACTCTTGAGTTAAAATGCCAATGATTAAAAAGTATAACCCTTTGAGCTACCTTAACTTTTCAGTAACTACTTGTTGTTAAAACCTGATCGGTTTATTAATTAATTGATCAATTTTTATAAATTTATAAGTTCTTATCAACTAAAATAAATCAATTAAATTTTATTTAACAGACTTTTTTTTTCAACTAAACCTCAAATTATTTAATTGATAAGAATAATCCCCTTCGATCATATTTCAATTTCTTTAACCTTATTCAACATTTAGTTACGGTTGAACCTTTTAAACCTTAAACTTCATGCGTTACCGGTTTAACTCTTGTTTCGATTTTTTTTTTGGTTTCTCACGAGGTGTCTTAGGAGGGTCTCAACTATGAGAAGACACCTTTAAACCATTCACACCCAGACTAATCTCCGTTCGAGCCGGGTAGGTCCCTTGCGGGAGGCAAAACTCTAGCCTCAAGTTTTAAACGACTGCATATATGAGGACGGTTCGAATCCGTAACCTCACTTAAGTCAGAAAAATCCCTTACCAACTCACTTGCGCCCTGAGATTTCTTGTTTCGATTTTTTAACTCTAAGGCTTATTAAATTATTATTTAATTGGATCACTTTTGAAAAGAGGGTGTCCTTGCTACTTTTGAAAAAACAAAGAAAGAATGAATTATAGTCCAAGTTTTGATGGGTATGTATCCTTTTTTTCAGCCCTCCACCTCTTTTAGGTTTGTCGTGTTCCAATCTTGGCATATATGCATTCCTTGCTGACTTTTATGGCAGAGGGAGGTGATCTCTCTATCACTCACTTTCGTTAAAGAGAGAGAAAAAAAAAAAAAAGCACATAAATCGAATATATATTCCCTAAAAGCCAAATCCATGAGCATTCCTCAAAGTTGTACATACTATTATTGCATACTCTTTTAGTAAAAATGATGGATGCATGTGTTAATGGACCCTTCCATTCACTATTGTGCAACTCATGTCAAAAGTTGAGCGAATAGGGCAGCCCATGTAATAGCTAGGGAGGTTTTATTTCAGTCTGATTTTGTAAATTAGGGATCGGACTTTTCCCAATTCGTGACTACTATTGCTTGTTATAAGTTTACTTCTCTTGATGTAATTTAGTCAGGTTTTGTTCGTCAATCTTTTGGATCTAGGTCGGGTATAGTGGGAGAATCTGTTGACTCGGGTTATCGTGATCCATTTGATTCTATTTTCTTAGCCGTTTTGTTGGTAATATAATTATAAGTTTTAAAAAACCAATTCTATATATAAATCGGTCAATTTTAAAATTAATGGGTATATTTAATTGGAATTGTGATAAAAATATTTTTAAAATTTTAAGTAACACTTAAATTTCATTAACAATGATGTTTTATTACCAATTTTTTTATATAAACGTTTTTGTTCTTATTTAAATTCTACTTGATATTAGTTAGATTCTATTAAAATTCAAAATTGAATTTTTAAATAATCATTGTGCTGTGAAAATAATTTTAATATCTAATTTTAATTATTTTATTAACTTAAGTTACCTTCATTAATTAATAGTATAATAATAACTCATTGAAAGTCCCACGAATAAGCGAGTTTGGGAAAGATTAAGCGCCTGTTTGATTGAGCTTTTGGAGGGTGAATAAGCATTTTCTTCCATCGCAAAAACCTTTTTTAAGAAAAATGACTGTTTAGCTATAAAATGATAAATTACTTTTTAAATAGATATAACTTTTCTGGCAATCAAAATACAGAAGCTCAAATTTGAAGCTTCTAAAAAAAGTACTATTTCAGCTAGATTTTTCAGATCAATTACTAAGCCTATTTTTATTTCCATTTTACCCTTATGTTTTAAACATAATTTCCGCAATACCTACAAACTTATCTTCATGTTTATTTTGGAATCTATATAATATTATTTGGCTTTTTTATATGTTTTAATATTTATTTTTTATATTAATTTTACTTATGTTATAATCTATATAAATGATTTAGTTAGATATATTTTTATTTATGTTTCATATGGTTTAAAATTATATAATAATTAATATATTGTACTTTGCATATTGTTTAATATACTTTAAATATTATTTATATACGTAAATAATTTTTATTACAAAATAAAATATAGTTAAAATTAAAAATACTTTTTTATTTTTATGTTGTCAAATAATCTACTGTATGAAGTTCTTTCTTAAATGACAATTAAATAGTCAACTGACTTCTTTGAAATGTTATTCTAAAAACATATCTACAGAAAAAAATCTACAAAAAAAAAAATTCTACTGATATAAGTTCAACCAAACATAAGCTTACCCTTACCTGAAAAAGGGAGTGGGAGGTTGAAATAAAAAGTATTAAATATAAGTTCAAAAATTAAGAAAAAGAAGTTCTACTATTTTTTAAGGAGCAGATTAGTGATTATCATAATTATGTTAGCCAATCCCCAAACCTTTGATGATAATATGGGGTCTAATCCCAATACTTTCACAAATTCAGGATTCAGGAATTGGTAAAGGTGCCTGAAATTTACGTTACAACAACCACATAACAACAAAGTGAAGGATGGGTTTCGCTGCCCCTTTTTTTTCTCCTGTCAGCACTTTATGTAATGTTGCACATGGACAACTATTTCAAAGGTAAGCGGGGAGACATGTTATGGACAGACAGACACAGGATAGGCAATCTGCTCGGAGATTCCATTAAAGCACCTTAAATTACTTGCGCATGCTCGGCGAACAACCCCGACTCATGGTTCATCGTAGCTCACGGGTTGCGATTTTACCTTAAAACTTGTAACATAGGTTAGTTATATAGTGAAAAAAAATGCTAGGTTTCTTGATATTAATTTATTATTTAATTCTTAAACAATAATTTAATAAATAATTATATACATTCGATGATTACTACCACTTTAATAATAAGTCACAAGGGTTAGGTTGGTCCAGACGGGAGACAAGACACATGTAACCGAATGGTGCACTCTTGGATGGACCAATCCAGGTGTTGTCTTAACCAAGTTAGTTGATACTATGCTTGTTGCTTTACAACATTAGCTTATAACACAAGGTTGTAAATTAGGACCATAAGGGACGCGGTAGTTGTTTTAATCCTTAATAAGGAACTCTCCTGATTTAAATAAAGTTACAAGTTTGAATTACTTTTATGTATGCAGCCGTTTAAAATTTAGAATCAAAATTTTATCTCTCACAAAGGACTTATTTAATTTGAACAGAAGTTAATTTAGGTGTAAATAACTTAAGATATCTTACCAAGACATCTCGTGAGTTAAAAAAAAAAACTCGAATTTACCGTAATTTTATTGTTTGCACTCAAATTTTAAATGTTTAGGATTATAGTATTAAAAAAGAGTTCAAATCATAAAAGTCACCGCCTGTTTTACCTAAGCCCTTTGTAATAGAACAGGAGGGTGTAAAACTAGGGAGGAGCTACATCACATGGGTGAAAAGCACAGATTGGTGATAAGAGCGAGCGAGGCAATTATAAAATGTGGGTGTTGAGGCGTGCCTTGCTTTGATTCCTTTATAAACCATCGACAGACAGACACCTCACCAACTCATCTCTGTTACGTTCTTTTTCCGTTCCGTTCCGTTCCGTTCCTCTCGTCTCCTCCTATATAAATTCCTTCCTTCTCTCTCTGTCAAAGCTAATCGTCGGAGTATCTTCATGTCCCCAGTCGATTCATCGCTCTTATAATTCTTGAATCTCGACTTCTCTGGATCAGGA
The DNA here is from genome assembly GCA_027568895.1 of Erythroxylum shatona. NCBI lineage: Eukaryota > Viridiplantae > Streptophyta > Magnoliopsida > Malpighiales > Erythroxylaceae > Erythroxylum > Erythroxylum shatona. Next base: position 94,081 of record JAOSBK010000005.1, on the reverse strand, counting down.
GTGACGAGAATTTTTGTGAATCGAATCGAATAATCTGGAATTTATCTGCATGGCCTCCACCCAGATCTCGAATCCGGTAACCAACAACGCGAGCGCCGATCGGTTCAGGAGAAAAAAGAAGAAGAAATCTCTAGAAGCAGTGTCGAAACAGATCCAAACACATACACACGCTCAATGGAAGACTGAAGCTCAGCAGAAGGTCTACTCCGATAAACTCGTTCAAGCCTTGAGCCAAGTTAGCCTCTCTCCTTCCTCTCCCTCCGCCCCTCGCCGAGGCCGCGCCGTCCGTGAAGCCGCCGATCATGCTCTCGCCGCCGCCGCTAAGGGGAGAACCAGGTGGAGCCGAGCGATACTGACCAGCCGGATCAAGCTCAAGTTCCGGAAGCAGCACAAGAGGCAGCGAGTGACGGCGCCGGCTGCGGGAGGGAGTGGCGGCCGGTCGAAGAAACCGAGAGTGAGCGTTTTTAGGTTGAGAGGCAAGGGTATGCCGGCTGTCCAACGGAAGGTAAGGACTCTTGGCCGGTTGGTTCCGGGTTGCCGGAAAGAACCGCTGCCGGTGATTCTCGAAGAGGTTACTGATTACATCGCTGCTCTTGAGATGCAAGTTCGCGCCATGAGCGCTCTCGCTGACCTCCTCTCTGTCTCCACCGGCGCCTCGAGCTCGTCGCCGGCGAGTTAATTGCCAGATGTCGATTGCTCTCCTCTTTTTTTTTCCATTTTTATCATTTTTCTTCTACATCGTTATCTGCAATCTCCTGTTGAATACGACTTGTCTTCCTTCTTCTTCCTTTCGTTTTTCGTAACTCTTTCTTAGTTATGTTCTATCCAATTGTAAAATTATTATTTTTACCCTCCTTTCTGTTAGTTCTATAACCAATAGTGGATGGTTTAATGTCCCTTGACATAGTTTTATTTATTTGCTGGTGAAAGAATATCATTTAAATTATTATTAAAAAAACACAACTTCAAATTTTTATTAAATATATATCTACAAAATATTAATTATATAAAAGCAACAACATTTTAATTTGCTCTTACTTATTGCAACAGGGATGATACCTTAGGCTTTGCTACTTTAGTGGTTTTAATAGTATTATTTCTTATTGAGTTATTCCTTTAATTTTGGAGGTGCATATGTCCAAAAACTTTTAACCTTTAATTTTTAAAGATACTTTTAAAACTTTCATTTCACTTGCATCTTTTACTGTTAAATTTGTCTTTTAATTTTTCTACTTATATTTAATTGAGAATGGAAGAAATAAAAATCTTAAGAAAACACCTTTAAAATTAATTTGTAAGGGATTAAAATTCAAAATTTTATATAAGCGTCCGAACTCTTGCAATAAGTAAGATATAGGAAGGTATAATAGTACGCACATTTACTCTAGAGAGATTGTTATATAAGTTTAACTTTAAAATTGAAAATTAATTATTTTTTAAAAGGAATCATTTATTAAAATATAACAATAACAAGATTTAAAAATGCATAACCTTATCTTTAATTAATAAAAAAAATATGTATAACAAAATTTTAAAAGATACATATCAAATAATAAAGTATACTTAAAGTTAATAATAACAATAAAATAAAGTACACTTAAAATGATTGTATGTTTAAATTAGCTAAATAAAGCCTTTTCAAGAATCATTTAAATACTCAACTTCTTGGAATTATATATCTAAAGAATTTGCATATCTTTTAAACTTTTTAAATAATTAAACTTTTCAAATAATCATTAAAATTGAGTTTAGTTATTACATAATTTAGTTAGATTATTCACATATTTAAATTTATACGAAATTACATCTAACATAATAATAAGAAATTTTTAATGAAAATTTTATTTAATACAAGTTCAAAAAATATTTTTATAATAAATAATAATTTCTAAATTAAATATTTGAATAAATAATTTAATAAAAATTAAATAATTTTTATAAATTTCAAGATTGGTCTATATTTATCATATTATTTTATTATTATCATCTCATTTTTTTACTTATTAAGTATTTATTTTTTATACTTTATATTTTTCATACCGACCATTCGAGATCAATCTTTTTATTAGTTAAGAGTAAAATTGTATAATATTGAATTTCTTCATTTTTTTTACCGAATTAATGTTATTGTCTAGATTTCAACATGGATTAATTATCCCTTTTCAATTTTTTAGATAAATTACAATTTTTTACTGCGAATAAAACTAAACTTGCAAAGTATTTTGAACTAAAAAGAATGTTTGAAACTTATTAATTCAACAATTATATGCCGACACAAGGGTCCACTTTAAAAATAAGGACACTCCAGGGGAGGGAGGGGCTCGAAACGGAGCAGGTGACACCTATGAACCCCTTTCCCAATCTAAGCAGAGCAACCTACCAATCGCTATAGTAGAGACGCACGAGTGCTGTGTTTCATCACTATCAAGCCTTTAACAATGGCGACTTCCTTCAAAAATTTTAGGGTTAATGCAGGTGGATTGAGTGAGATTGAAATTGGAGAAGAGGGTCTCGTATGGGTCTGTCTGCTGCAATTTTCTCTGCATGGACCCACAATTTTATTCCCTGGTCTAAGCACACATTAAAAGGAGTCTCTCAAAAGTTGCACACATCATGTTTTTTAGTGAGAGCACATGGTTAGCATTCATTTTGTTCAGCCTGTCACTTACAGACAAGCCACACCATCTAGTTTCTAGTGGCGGACCGAAGGCGGTGGAGATAAGGATGGTAAAATCGACACATTTATTTCAACTTGAATGATTTGTTAATTATTATTATTTTATTGTTTCAATATGTTCCCATTTTGCTGTTTCTATGTTGTTCCAACTTATATCATTAACTTATTTATGTAAGTCCCACATAAATATATAAATAAGATGACTTAGAACAAAATTAGAATAGCAAAAGTAAACAGATGATCTGATCTCGTCTATATATATATTATGTAGGTGTCATTATTAATTAGAGATCAAATTGTAAATTACTGAAGTTCTAAGATCTTACGGGGTATTTGGAAAGGTGCAATTGAATTCAATTCACAGGTTTAAAAATACAAAAAATAGATGGGTTCAATTCATGTATGTAATTAAAACTCATCTCCTTTTTTAATTCACCCCTTCAAATATAGGAATTCAATTACATTGAAACTTAAGAAAGACACCTTTAAATAAAAAACTGTTGTTTGCTGTGAGTTTATAACTAGAGGTTCATTAAAGTTTATATATTTGTTGTAGGTTTTTATTGAATATAATTCTTTGCCTTATATTTCTTATCAAGAATCATTCTGTGCCATTCAAAGGTAACGTCTTGCTCTCTGGACTACTTTACTTCTGACTCTCTTGTACTTCACTTGATTGGATTCCAAAGACTATTAATTAAATTATTATTAATAATTAATTAACTACAATATAATTCTGATTAAAATATTGTAATTAATTAATTAATTAAAATATAATTAATTAATTACAATATTTTAATTAATCAATATATTGTAATTGATTAGTATATATTTTCAATAGTAATGTAAAAATTGTTAATATATTGAAATTAATAATATGCTACATTAATAAAAAACATTAAAATTAATATTTTATTTATGCTTCATTTTATGATATAAATTAAAATATATTATTATTATTATTATTATTATTATTATTATTATTATTATTATTATTATTATTATTATTATGTAATTTATTTCAATAGATTATAGAATTCTAATTTTATAATATATAAGAGAGTACTCTCTTCCTAAGTTAACCTCCCAAGCTAACTAATTTACATCACATTATACATTTACATTTTTTTTCATTCGTAATTTTTACTACCTGATTTCACTAACTCATTTCAAATATTCAAAGTTAACAAGATTTATTTATACATATTTAGCCAATCATAAAATAACATATTAAGCCTT
>JAOSBK010000005.1:70260-90065 GCA_027568895.1 Erythroxylum shatona | reverse complement strand
AACCAAACATATTGAGATTGATTGTCACTTTGTTCGGGATGAAATACAACGAGGAAGTATTGTTACAAGCCATGTGCGTACAAATGAACAATTGGCAGATATATTGACAAAGGGACTTGGTCGTCATCAGTTCGAATACCTTCTTTGCAAGTTGGGCATTCAAAATCTTCATGCCCCAACTTGAGGGGGAGTATTGGATATTGTATATATGGAAGGTGTCGTAGTTTAGGTAGCACTGTATATATATGGAAGGCGTTGTTACGTTTCTTTAGGAGTCTTGATTCTTTAAGAGTCGTAGGAGTCTTTTATTGTATATATACCAAATCTTTGTGAAATAAAGCAGAAATCGATTCCCTTTTCATCAATCACAACATTTACTTTACATGGCATCATATATCTTATTTTCTTATGAACGTCGTTAAGAAATTCACAATATTTTAAAACCTATAATTTCCTCATTTTATTTCATAAAAATCGAAGGTTTACAATATGTCTTTCAACATTCCCTACATGTATAGCATCATAACCTAATACAAAAGTACTACATGAAAGAAAAAATACACAAATCTATCTAATCTATACAAAACCCAGCTGATCGACCTTTGAGCCATAACTTCTTTTCCCAATTCACAAGTCTACACTGCTTGTAGCGTCTCTCAATAGCTAGAGTCGTCTCTCGGTTCTGAAAAGTCAACGTGCAATTTTGGTAAATTTTACGAACTCAATGAGGTAACTATCATCGATGGTTCACTCAATTCATGCATCGCGTCATTACATATAACATATATTTCACAACTTTGCATAACTGATCACACATCACATTCTCACTCAAGAGTAAATAATTTTACATTTCAATCAGTCAAACATACTTAATAAAATGTATATGAAATGCTCATGTGACTCCTTGTCAATTATTACGTTGTTGTGACTGAGTGCCTAACTGTTTCGTATCCATTGTGGATACCGGGCTCATTCATACTGTCTCTTATCCGTTGGATATACAAGGCTCATTTTACACAGTGAGCCTTTGGCTCTTATTCACATTTGGAGCTTTAAGCTCATTTCCGGTGGCTACTAAATCACAACTCTCATTATTTTATCATACATTCATGTATGGAATGCATCTCTCATGATTAAATCATGTCATAAAACATTTAGTTGGTCACATTCACATACAAGTAGCACTTCACTGTCTCATTCATATATCACAGTCATCGGGCCTTCATTGTCCGGAATTAACACAATCAATTAACATTCATTCAATAATTCAAACATAATATAAAGCAAACAATTAATTAAGTGAGACCGTCTAGGTTACTCACAAGTCGCTCCTGAAGCTAACGCCTGAAAGTTTCGACAACATCTGGAGGTTGACGTTCCAGTTGCTCCTCTATAACAAGCAATATACATATATCACAATTTGCATAATTATAAGTGTTTAATAATGTACATGTATGCAATGAAATATGTATAATGCGCGTTCATGACAATCCCGAGTGTTTTTCCATTTTTCTCGTTACATAATCCATTCTATCTCGAAACTCACATAAGTAAAATTTATACTTAGGTTTATACCTCAATAAAACCATTAAAATCACAATTCATAACTTATTGAGTTACTTTCAGATTTTTCCAAAAATTGAATTTCGAGTCTACTGTTCTTATACTGAAATAATATAATATACTCAATTTTCATCCATAAATTGAAAGTCTCAGAGACTGTATCAAAATTTGACTTCTTCATATAATTTGTATCCCTATCTCTCTAGTGTACTCCAAATAAAAAACCATCTCATTTAGATGACTAAAGATTAAGATATAACCGAAATCCCCAAGCATGTTCAGTGAAATCATATCAGTTCATACTATTCTAACAGATTCCCTCACTTTCCTTCAATCAAAAATTTTCAAATAAATTCATAATGCTACCAATTTTTATGGAGAGATAGAAAATTTTGTTAGGAATCTATTGGTTCAATAATTACTTCATTTGGAGGTCGGATGGTGAAGTTATGGCTAAAGGAATCAAACATGATTATGTCCTCAATCATATTGTACCTATTTTGTGACAATTAGCATAACTTTCCCTAGAGATGTCTGATTGAGGTCATTTTAATACGGTTTCAAAGAGGACTTTGAGATCTACAATTTTTATAAAGACCCCAAAGAGATATTCTACGATTTAGAGGGTTAAAAACACAATTTTCCAAAGGTGTACAGTGTATATCCGTTAAATGTACATACACCTTCACCTAACGGACATACACCGGGTTCCAGCCCCGTGAAGGTCCGTTTAACGGACATGGGCGAGGTTGGGGATCCTTACAGACCCAAGAAGGTCCGTTTAATAGACCTAATGTCTGTCTAACGGACATTGGTGAAATATAAGCCCCTCCAAAGCATCTCCAATGGTTCCTACATCCATACTAACATCACTTTCACTCATTATCTTCCCAAATTCATCTCTTCTAATGCAATATCACTTCATAACAACTCAAACACCAATTAGATTTCATTAAACTCTCAACTCTCAACTCTCAACTCTCAAATCATCTGATTCATCATATTCAACTACATCTCATCATCCATAATTCCTATCCTTTTTCTATAACATATCTTATTCCTAAGTATTAAGCAATTCATATTCAAATTTCATTATTTCCAGTTGCTAACTTCTTCATGTAAGCTCACTTTCAGCTCAACATCATCCATACACAATTCCTATTCCCTATTTGTTCATAAACAATCAAAAAATAGAACACATTCTCATTCACTCAAAACAGAACACAACATATACATTCATCCACAAATTTTGCTGCACCCAGTTCCCAATTTCATGTCAAAATTTGATACTCTTAAAAATAGAATTTAAATTAATTTTCTTCATAAGAAATGTAGCCATATGTCTCTAGTTTAATTTAAATTAAGAATCATCTCATTTTAATAACTAGAGAAAAGGTTATGGCTAAAACACAGAAGCATACTCAGAGATCATATTGCTGCTACAAAATGCAAATCAACTACCAATTTTGTTTCCAAATCTTACCTTAACACGACTCATACAAAGATCACCTTTTCTACTCCGTTTACTTCTCATTCTCAACTTCATTCTCAACTCAATATTATTCACAAATCAATTCATGATTTATATTTGATCATTAACCAAAAACAGAGCACATACATTTTCCCATTCATCAACAATTTTCTGCACTCATCCAACACCATTTTGATGATCATTTTACCTCAAAAACATATCTATAACAATATATGAATTATTACTCATCCTACATATCCAAAAACAAGACATTTACATAAAATCTTCATCACCCACGACATATACATGAACATTGCATAACCAAGTCATTAAATCTCAATTTACTCATCATTCCAGCTTAATTTAACCATACTCATGACATTTAAAGCATAACTTTCTTGGTTTAGCTTCAATTTTTCAAAAACAACACTTAGCCCTAGCTTCCAAGCATCACACAATCATCATCTTAAAGGAGGTAAGGATAGGTTTTTCCCGTGGCAAATTGAAGAAGATGATATGGTGAGAGTAGCAATTGAAAGAAGGAAGCAAGATGTAATTTGATGGAAGTTTGGGTGAGTCAAGAATTGTGAAGGAGAAAAAGAGAAGAAGAAGAAGTCACGAAAATGAAGAAGAAGAAGGCTAAAATGCAAGACCTTTAATGGTCTTTCATTTAAATGAAAGCATCGTGGGAGTGAGGACATGGTTTGGCAAGTGACACATGTCACTTGCCACATATCCAATTCTCATGGAATTAAACTAGTTATCTTATTTAACTAGACCAATCAATTCTAATTTCTACTCCAACTATCTTCCAAATTTTCATTGACACTTGTCAATAAATCCCATAGTCATTTATGTCACTTGCCACATGTTTAATTCCTATGGATTTAAACTAGTTATCTTATTTAACTAATCCAATCAATTCCAATTTCCACTCCAACTGTCTCCCAATTTTTCATCAATAAATCCCATAGTCATTTATCAAAATTTTCATTACCATTTGACAATAAATTCTACTACCATTTATTAATTGTCTTGCTACTTGGCATTTTTCATAGTCCAAAAATTATCCCAAATTTTCCTAAAATTTACCAAAAATTCTAAATCACTAAATACACTCTTCAAATTAGTTTTCAACATATCAAAACTACAATTCTCAATATAAACACATTTATAAACAATTATACCCAGAAAATATCAATAAATGCATGTATAGTCATTTTCATGTACAAAATTTACTATTCACGTATATGTGTATGCTACATTATGCATGAGCATGTAATGCATTTTTTAATTTCTTAATAATCTCTCATATTTACAATTCTAACCTTAACATAGGTAACGGGATGTTACAAATCAACCATAGATTCGACTCGACATTTTAAGTAGCTCATGTATATTATCACAAAATAATATCGTTTTAAACGGCTTAATTAAGTTTTGAGTCAAATTAAAATCGCATTTTAGGAGATTGAGTGCCTATTTGAATGGACTTTTGGGAGGCTAATAAATACTTTTTTACCAAAAAATCCTTTTTTTAATGAAAAATGAGTATTTGACTGTGAAATAAAAAACACTTCTTTAATAGATATGGCTTTTTTGGCAGCCAAAATACAACTTTTTAATAAGTTTAATTTTGAAGCTTATCAAAAAAGCGTTTTTCAGATAGATTTTTCAAATCAATTAATGAGCATATTTTTAGTCTCTTTTGTCCTTATGTTTTACACGTAATTTCCACAATACTTACAAATTAATCTTCCCGTTTATTATATATTTAACTATTTACTAAACTTGGATATTTATTTTGAGATTTATATAATATTATTTGGCTTGTTTATATGTTTTAATATTTATTTTCGATATTAGTTTACTTATATAATAATCTATATAAAAGATTTGGTTATATATATTTTCATTTCACATGGTTTAAAATTATATAATAATTAATATATTGTACTTTGCATATTGTTTAATATACTTTAAATAATATTTATATGCATAAATAATTTTTATTACAAAATAAAACATAGTTAAAATTAATAAAAGTACTTTTTATTTTTATTTTGCCAAACAGTCTACTGTATGAAGCTCTTTTAAAAAGTTATTTTTCAATTGATACCCAAACAATCAACTGACTTCTTGAAAAAGCTCTTCTAAGAAAAGCTTTACTGATATAAGGCCATCTAAACAAATACTAATTAGTATATAATCTTACCTTTAAAATCATAAAAATCATTCTTTATGTCAATTCTAGATGGATTGATGTGCTAACTTAAGTATCATATAGTAGATGAGTTAATTATTTAAGAATTATTATTTTTTGAAACGTTGTCATGTGCACTCAGCGCATATTATTCAAGTCCAAAGATAAAACGTCATACAGAAAATGAGGAGGGCATACCCCCCATTCAAAATCATACATAGAATTGGCGCCTTTAGCTATCTTATGAGCAACCTGATTCGCTGATCGCTTAATAAAAGCCGTGGAAATAAACTGATGCTCTTTAATAAGAGCTTTACAATCCTTAATAATCATCAAAAAATATGATGGAAAGTTATGTATGGATGTCAGGAATTGAGTAATTATTTGACAATCCGTTTTCGCGCATATAGGAGCATAAGAGCGGCCTTTTATCCAACTTAGGGCTTCCCGAAAACATAAAGCTTCACCGATTTGAGGATCCCTCCATCTCGGTAAAATCATTAGCTTACCCCCACAGTTTAACCTTTTGCAGTCTCGAATCACCATTCCTAATTCATAAAAACCAGAAGGTAAAAGTGCCACATCTATATTGCATTTAAATTGATTTGGTGGTGGTGCTTGCCATTTGGATGGATTTATGGATTGAAACTTTGTTGATGAGTTGGTTCTCCTATGTTGAGCAGACTTCCATTCTAATAATGTTGTAGTGGCTCTATGAAAAATTGATGATGGATCCTTAGTTTTCTACTGCCATACCTCCACAAAATCATGCAAGTCTCCTCCTTCTGTGTCTTCGATCCACCCAACACAATAGCCTCAAGCCAATGGTGTAAAGTTGCTGTAGGAGATAAGAACCAGTCCACAGAGAAAAGACATCAAACAGAATTAGCAAAATCGCAATAAAGAAATAGATGGTGTTCATTTTTTGATGAATTGGCGCAAATGGGGCAAGTATCAATAATATCAATATGTCTTCTTTTTAAATTGGCTCTACACGGGAGTGCCTGCCTCAACAGCCTCCAGACAAATAATTTGACCTTACCTGGAATATGTAGCTGCCAAAGCTTCTCCCATGGAAATCCTGGTTCTCGGAAGTCTACGTTCACGTCCTCCATAGCCAATCTATACCCTTCTTTAACGCGGTACTCACCTTGATTGTTAAACATCCATAACCAATCATCCTTGCGCCTTGAAAAACTAAGTGGGATCTGTAGAATCAATTTTGTGTCGCGTGGACTAAAGATGTGTCTGATTCTTTCTTCATTCCACCGATGATCCTCAATGAGCTCTGCTACATACTCAACTTCCTCCTTATAATCTGATTGTATAAACAAATCTCCATCATCCATCAGCCAGGGGTCACGTCAAATATGGATATCTTGCCCATCCCCGACCCTTCTTCGACATCCCTGAAGCAGAATAGATTTGGTCTGATGTATACTCCTCCAGATTTGGCTTGGGTTATTACCCAACTCTGCTGAAAAAAAGTCCGTATTAGGGAAGTATCTGGCTTTGAGAATGGTTGCTGCGATCGAGTTTGGGTATTTAAGTAGCCTCCATCATTGCTTTGCCAAAAGAGCAAGGTTAAATTGCCTCAAGTCTTGGTAACCCAAACCTTCATAAATTTTTGGTATGGCGAGCTTCTTCCATTGTAGCCATCGTAGACCGTTGTTGTCTCTTCCACCGTTATGCCAGAAGAAGCCGTTCATCAAATTCTCCAGCTCTTTACAAGTAGACAGTGGCAATAAAAAAAGAGACATCAGATAGTTTGACATAGCCTGTGCAACAGTCCGCAATAAAACATCTTTCCCAGCTTTGGATAATGCCTTAGCTTTTCATCCTTGTAACCTCTTTGTAAGCTTCTCTGTCACATAATGAAAAACCTGTCTTTTACCCCTTCCCATGACAGACGACATTCCCAGATAATTAGTGTGTCCTGCAATCTCCACAACCCCCAAGGTTTGGCAAATCAATTCCTTCATGGTAGGGGTAGTATTAGGCGTAAAAGAGACACCTGATTTGAGAAGGTTAATTTGTTGACCCGACGCATTTTCATATAGGCGCAAGATAGTTTTAACGTATTCACTTCTTCCACTGTAGCTCTAGCAAAAAAGATGACATCATCGGCAAAAAATAGGTGAGATACTGGAGTAGCGCCTCTTGCGACGACCGTCCCATGAATATGTCCTTGTATTTGAGATTTGTGTAAACTTGTAGATAATCCTTCCACACAAATGATGAACAAATATAGGGTCAACGGATCTCCTTGTCGAAGGCCTCTATTAGGTATCAAAGGCCCGTATTCTTCGTCACCACGGACAAAATAGTAAGCAACCGATGTGACTATGCTCGTAACCTTTGAAACCCATGTTTTATGAAATCCCAGCTTTAGCATGATCAGTCTCAAATACTCCCACTCGATTCTATCATATGCCTTACTCATGTCAGTTTTAAGTGCGAGAGAACCCACCTTTCCTTTAGTTTTCTGCTTGATAGAATGAAACAGCTCATACGCCACAATAATGTTATCAATAATTAACCGATGGGGGATAAAGGCACTCTGCGTAGCAGAAATAATTTGAGGTAAAACCTGCTTCAATCGGTTGGCTATTACTTTGCAGATGATACGGTCAGTGACGTTACTCAACGAAATAGGTCGTAAATCAGCTTTAGTTTCTGATGTCTTTTTCTTTGGTATAAGTATAATGTTGGTTTTGTTGAGTCCAGGCATAGGAGCATCGCCATTCAAAGATCGAAGGCAAGCTTGACTCACATCCTTCCCAATTAAATCCCAATAAGTCTGAAAAAATCGGGGTTGAAACCATCAGGCCCAGGCGATTTATCCGAGTGCATTGAGAATAAAGCTAGTCTCACCTCCTCTTCAGTGTAGGGGGCCACTAGTAGGTCATTTTGCAGCTGAGTAACCTTACATTCAACATTGCTTAAAATCGGATCTGTATCTCCACGTGAAGAGGTAAAGAGTTGTTGAAAACAATCTAATATCATGTTCGGTAATCCAGAATCCCAGTCAATCCATTCCCCACTACTATTTTTGAGCTTAGAAATGAAGTTTTTCCGATGCTTGTGAGAAGCCATTAGGTGAAAAAATTTCGAATTGGAGTCACCTTCTGCTAGCCAATGTTGCTTCGCTCTCTGCTTCTAGTATATTTCATGTTGTAGGAGAAGCGCACTATACTGCTATTCTACTTCTTTTAAAGCCCGCATGTTTAATGTTGGATGTCGACGTAGGCGTGCCATCTGCTGTTTCAACTGTTTAATCTGACAGTGGAATTTTTGATAATGAGATTTTGCCCAATCTTGTAAGTCTTGAGAGCAATTACGAAGTCGGTCTTGGAGAGAAGCAAGTGAGTCTTTCATCCAGCCCCTCATTATTCTTTGTCTACATTCTTCCTCTATTGTCCACGCATTCTCAAAACGAAAACGCCTTTGCACAAATTTCTTCAATTGGATACCCAACGATAAGAATACGGGTAAATGATCAGAAGAATCAGTATGGAGAATCGAAACGCGTGCCATCAAAAACGAAGAGGACTAGGCGGTTGTGCCTACCACCCTATCAAGCCTCTCCCTCACCAATTCAGACGCATTTCTTCGATTTTCCCAGGTGAACAGTGAACCATCAGCCCCCAAATCGTAGAGAGAACAATCCAATAGTGCCTTTCGGAAGCCCTCCATCAGAGCTCGAGGATGCATATGGCTGCCTTGCTTTTCAGAGGGGAACATAATATCGTTGAAATCACCCATGACGCACCATGGCAGCGCCGATTTGGGTTGAAGCTGTCGAAGTAAGTCCCATCCTAAGTGCCTGTTGTGGCGCTTTGGATATCCATAAAATCCCGTTAAACGCCAACGTTTCACACCTTCCATACATACGATGACGTCAATGTGATGCTACGAGTAACTTATAAGCTGGGCCATACTGTATCCTTATTTTTCCATAATAAAACTAATCCTCCTCTGGATCCAATTGTGTCAACCGTAAACATACTTGTAAAGCCTAATTTTCTTTTAATTAGAATATCTAACTTTCATTCTATGGAGTTATCATTTAAATACTTTATAAGTTGTTAATTTCAAATTTTTGAATTTTAATAAAAATCTTCATTGTTAATAAATATTTGAAACAATGGTACGGAAACAAAACATTCCCAAATTGAACTTGAAGGCTTCCGTTTGATCATATTGTATTTGACTTTGAGGCCTCTTTTTGGGTTATGGCTAGAGTTTGGAAATAGAGATGAAAACATGATCCAAATATATGTATTTAAAATGAGTTCATATCGACTTGAGATTAAATTTATCGTCATCTTCGTTGCCTGAAGTTTCGCAATGAAATGGAGTTTGAAGAGATTAATAGTACGCAACTTTATCCCTACATAATAAATAGGCTATTTATGATAGACCGAAGTCTACATAACTTAAAGACTTAAATCTAATTAAAAAATGTTTTACAATTTTAATTTTAGAAACATTATTAAAAAAAAAGGATGAAAATGACCTATCAAATGACCCATTGCCGTCTCTATTTGGAAATTGAAGGCTTAAGGTACTTTTTGACAAAGCTTAAGACTCAAAGTTCATCATATGAGAAAAAGGCCCCATCAAATACAGAACTGGACATAAAAGTTAAAGCTACACCAATTTTGTTTTTAGTTTCTTTAAGATATAACCAAATTCTTTAACAAGTCTAGTTCCTATCAAACAATAAGTAAGTTTAGAAATTGACCCCCCGCAAATTTCAGGACGCAGGTGAGTTGATAAGGAACTCTCCTGGTTTAAATGAGATTGTGAGTTCGAACTGTTCTCATGTACGTAACCGTTTAAAATTTGGGACTAAAACTATCTCCTACAAGAGACCTGTCCAACTCGATCAGGGATTAATCTGAGTGTAAATAATTTAAAAATGTCTTCTCATAATTGGTACCTTCCTAACACCAATTTCGAAAACCTACCAAATACAAAATCGAACTCCACCTCTCATAGTCTCTCATCTTCTTCACAACAAGACCCTTTCCTTGGAACCTTTTTTGCTTCTCAAAAGTGCATGCAAATGATCTCAGGATCATCAATGTCAGACATGAACATGAACATCAACATCAACATGAGCATGAACTCCATCGACATGTCAATGATGCACACGAGCTTTTACTCGGGAAGAAACGCGGTGGTACCATTCTCTGGTGGCCAAAAGACAGCCTTGGAATGTACGTGTTGGTCGTGTGTTTTGTGGCCGTCAGCGTGTAGATGTTGTCGGCGGTGGCTTCTTCACGCTTTAGACAGGGAAGAGTCCCTTTGTAGGTACGGTAATACAAGCCAGTGTTCATGCAGTTCGCATGGGTCTAGCTTAATTGGTCATGCTCGCCGTTATGCCCTTTAACGTCGGGATTCTCATCGCCACTGTCGTTGGTAATGCCATTGGTTGCTGTTATGTTAAGGCTCGCGCTCTCTCGGCCGTTCACCAATCTGATCCGACCGACCACTTCTCTATAATTTAAATTTTAGTGTTGATTAATTAATCATTTAATGATCATATGATTTAGGTATATGGATATTTAATAATAAAATCAAATATGCATTTACATTTCCACTTAAAAGTTTGTGACTCAAAAAGTTAAAAGTTTGAAATGTTATTAAAAAAGTTGTAATTTATCAAAAATCAGTACAAAAATTAAACCAATAAAATAAAATATTTATGATTTAAAAATTTTAACTAAGATTACATTAATAGAAACTGATTAAAAATTAAATATAATTAAAAATTTTAATAAATAATTAAAAATTCTCTTTTTATCGAATAATTTCAAAATTAATTAAAAATAGTAAATAAATATTAATTGATTTATTTTAATTTATAAAAAATTTATTAATCAATAAAAATTTATTGATTAATTAATAAATTAACCAAAATTTAACAACAATAATTATTAAATAAAATTGAACTGCAAAGTTATAAACTAAATAAAAAAATTAACAGTTCAAAACTTTTACGATTAAACTGACTTAATCGATTAAATTTTTTAATCATTGCAATTTATAATTGGTCGAATACATTAGAATATGCAAGTTTCAATTAAATTTATTTATTATTAATTCTGAATCTTTTCTAGAATATATGCATGTAGATCTATTGAAAATAACCTCTCTATTATGTAGGGGTAAAACAACGTACTACCTCTTCAGACTTCGCTTTATTGCGAGACTTAGAGTGTAAATGATGATGTAATGAATTAAGGTAACCCTTAATTTCACATTGGTTAAAATCGAAACCAAAACCATCCATAATGTAAAGAATTGAAGGTAACCCTTAATTTCAAGCGACCGAAAAGTGAAAATTCATTCGTTTATGGTATTAGTTATTATTGGCTTATTGCAGTATTGAAGCTTGAAGTCCTAAATTTAGAGAGAATATATCACCTTTTTCACAGAATGGTACATCTTTGAAGGCCGAGAGCAGAAAATAGTCTTTTACCAGTTGGCCATAGGCGAGAGAACAAGCCTACTCTAGCCGGATTGGCTGCATCTTCAAGAAGGGCATCTTGCTCCTCACCACCATCCTCACGATCGTGGTTGTCATTACTTTCGACCGTGTTTTGTTCTTCCTTTTCTTCAACCCCAGCTTCTGCTATTTCCCCGGGCTTCTTGTCGAATAGTCCTTGAAATTGTTTTCTTGTCCTCTTCTCAACTTTCTGCAAACCAAAACTCAAGTAAAGATAAAGAGATGATTCACACGCCATTAGATGAAAAAGAATGTTTTACCCACCAGTTTGTTCTGTTTCAGTTTTGCAAGGGCTGCTTTTGCTTCAGCTTCAGATGACTTGTCAACTTTCATCATCTGTTAGTAGACAGAAGCAAGCATGCTCAGGAAACATGTCACAGATTAAAAACTCTTGCCACTTAGAATTATTAGTATTACCATTTCAAAATCAGTCCTTGCTTCGTCAAAATCTCCAACCGTCATGTAGGCCATTCCGCGTCGGTACAAAGCTTTCACATGTGCAGGATTGGCATCCAAGACCTGAAGAATTTTAGCATCAACAGAACTTAACAACATGCCAAGGCATCTTTTTCTTTGTTTCCTAAAATCAATAATCTTTGATAACTGTAAATTATAAAATAATGCAACTTAAGTTAAGACATTGTATTTTGAGTGTATGTGATAGAACTCTCAATAGTTGAGAGATTTTTCACTGAATATGATTCAAGTATAAAGTCAATTTTCTGTCAAATAACAAGTAGTATGCAGCCAACTTCGAGAGGACTGCTCTCTCCAGCCTATGGCTCTCCGAATATTCTTAATAATTGCCTACCCCACCCCCAATCATTACAGCCTTTATACTAACTAACTTCTTACGTCAGCTAACATAACACACACTGCTGCCCCTCCCCCATGCACGAAACATTCCCCTGCCCTTATTATAACAGAAAGTGGTAACTTTACTCAGTTACCCTTTCCTTCCCCCTTCTAGCATACACCTTAATGATAGGAGGTCTAACAGTATGACGGAAGAATATGTGATTTTTGTTTTCCTAGTGTAGTTGGAGATAACAGATGCATAATGAATCTCCATGATCTTCAACATGTGTAATCCAAATAGTGCTAATGTATGCATTAACTTGCTCTTTTATTCAAGCTGTCAAACCTGACTCCACCCGAAAAGTAGAATTAACAGATATACCTTATTGCACTCCTCTATGGACTTTCTGCATTCCCCTAGTTTGAGATAACACGCGGCAACATTTAGATATAGCAGATTCTTCAAACATCAAAGTGAAATAATAAGTTAACAGGTCAACTGAAAAAAGATAACCAAAATGTGTGGAGTTTTAGCTGATGTAAGGAGTAGAAAAACGTACTCTGTTATCTGAAAAAATTTTCCCCTCATCATCATCTTGCGGATTTACATGTTTAAATTCCCTTAACACCTGTGCAGCAATGGCAGAATGCATATATAAATATGAAGACTTGGGGAGTGCATAGAATTTCAAGAACAGAAAAGAGAATGTAATAATCTTAAAATATAGAACAAGGAATATTGTGAAATGTTTTACTAAGATCAACAATTTGAGACATAAATCGAAAGATGCATAGACCTAACTGAAGTATGAGGCATCTAGATCATCAATTCAAACTATACTAAAGAATATTTATTTACTTTTTCTGTTTCAATCTGACTTATGAAAACAAATATTGCATGACCTAACAGTATGGAGTAAGTAATGTTTCGCTAGCTGTCCATAATATAGAAATTGGTTTTAAAGAATATTGATAAGAAAAATGAAGCAGAAAGTGGCAACATATAGTCTCACAACTAAAGCGAGAACAAAACATCAACATGCAGTCTCGCAACTAAAGATAGAACAAAAATCTTACCTTCTCATACTTGGCCTTTGCAAGTTCATACTTTCCTTCTTTGAAGAGCCTGTTTCCCTGAGACCACAATAATTAGTAAGTTCGTGATACGGAAGGTGTAAGCCCCTTTAACCAGTTAATGACTGGCCAACCTAATAGACACAAGCATGGGGCCATGGCATGGCTGCACAATTAAAACATAACTGAGGGGTCCAATGTAGTATGGTTAACAGAACAGATAACAAACATACTGTGTTCCTGATCTTAGCTGCTTCGTCCATTATACTCTGAAAGTTCAAACCAGTCCAATCCTGCAATAAGGATTTACATGAGCGTTTCTACTCACAAATAGAACAGTAAACATAAAATATGTACAGAAAAATTCCCTCATAACCAACGAACTATTTTTCCACTTTAAGTTCCTTGTAGTACAGTCAAAGATTAAAACTAAATTCTCCACAGATAAAAATCTTCAGAAACAAGACAATAAAGAAGGCAATTTAACATTAAGAATGCTTAGTTATAAGTTTCCGAAGATATGTTAACAAGCAACAGAATAAGTTTGCAAGAGACATCAGACAAGCAACAGAATAAGTTTGCAAGAGACATCAGACAAGCAACATAATAAGTTAGCACGAGACAGCAGATACTTACCCTTGGCATCTCAAAACCAAGAAGCTCAATCTCCCATTGCACTTGAGCACCCTCAGGAACATTAGGTGGCCTGGATTTGTTTGATAAGTGCAAAAAAAATAGTTACTGAAGAAAATAGGAGAAACTGAAAAATCCATTCAATCCAAAGCTTAAAATTATTCAGTTTTTCACTGAGAAATGAACAGACAAAGTTCAGTAAGGACCAATTGAAACCTTGGGAATTTGTCATATGCATAATCAGGAGGGCTTGTAACAAGAGCTATCTCTCCAGGAAGCATTAAACGAACAGCCATTTCAAATCCTTCGGGGACCTTCAGTGCAAAGAAAACATTTCAATTCATCAACATAAGAGTCTTCAGCATCACAAATATGGCAAAACTTATAAATGAGGTTACAGAAAGTGAGCTTGTCAATTCAAGCGGGAGTAGAACTTACAGTCCCTTCTCCAGAACTAAACTCCAAATGTTGACCATCATTATCAAATCTAGTATCGTAGAAGACAGTCTTTTCTTCATTAAGAAGCATGCCCTTGTAGTGGACTCGCAGTAAACTGTCATGCAGAGGGCAATCCATGGGAAACTCACCTAATTTTTAAGAAAATTAACAGAACCATATTATACTGAATCATACAATTTTTGAATGCAGAAGCTAGGTATATAAATGCGTATGCATTTGTGTTTCACACCTTTTCCATCACGAAGACGACGTTTAATCAGCCGTCCATCTCCAAGCATGTCACGCACCTGTCAATACTAAGCAAGAGAGTTACATCACACCATCGCAACCACTGTTATCAAAGTGAATACATTTGACATAAGTAACATAAATGTAGAACAGTCCAAGGTTTCCCCTCAGCTCAGGCACAAAGGAAAGAAGCAAATTTTATTCACATGAAGTTACATGTGCTACGCATTATTCATAATAACCAACTAAGCCCTTGGAGACCTACTGAAGGATGTCAAATTTTTTAATACACCAAAATAGCTCTACAAAGCCATCCAACACACTAATTCATTGATGGAACCCTCATACAGGAGCATAATGACTTTGAATAAGTAGAACAAGGAGAAACAGAACCCAGCAAATATGATTAAGTTTTTTTTTAAAAAACATAAGAACAGAACTAGTATCAAAAGAATCATATGGAGTCCCTTGGAAATGAACACATTCTAGGGCTAGCACCCTATGCATTTACACAGATGAAGGCCAAAAGACTAGCATTGGCTAGAGGGTGGAACTCCTGCCTTTTACCTGAATGAAATGGACAAGCTCTACTTCAAAATGAACTTCATCAAATCCAGCATCGATAGACATAAGAGGAGATTGGGTTAAGTGCTCACTAGTAACATATATAACTGCCTTTTCCTTCTGTGCCATGGTCCCAATTCCCATTTCAAGACCTTTTGGTACCTAATTAAGTATCAACAATGAGAGACATTACATGACTGGCAAAGAAAAAACAGTGTCCACTTCATCAAGAGGTTTAGATTATGATGCTACTGAAGAGAAGGGCAAGAAAATGCCCACAGCTGTTAACAGTGGCACTCACAACAGCAATTCAAGGAGAAGCAGATAGAAAAATTTTACAGTAGAAGAAAATGCAAACATAATTATAGTGAGGAATACATAACCAACCTCAGACTTCCCAAATGTAAAGAAATATGGTTCTTGTTTGCGTGATAGGATTAGTTTGCCATCACCTGTCTTTGCAGAAATCCTGTAAATAAGGCATGCTTGTAATACAACTGTAAATATTGTCTCAAAGTCCAGAACAAACACAAACAGAGAATTGAAAATCCTGGAAATAGGGCATGCTTTTAATACAACTGTAAATATTGCCTCAAACGTCCAGAATAAACATAAACAGAGAATTGAGAATTGGGAATTGAGAATAAATATCTACCAAGCTTTCACTTCATAAGGTTCCCTTGGTGATTCCCAGCCCTGCCCCTCTTGTAATACCTAATATAAAGTAGACATAATGATTGTCAACCCTTGAAAAGTCTACACGGAACAGATGATTCTGATCCACAAAGAACAATATGAAATGGAGTGTGTCAAAGCTCACAGTCAGTAATGAGCAAAGTATAAAGAATGTGTTAAAGTTAATAAATGAAAAACTTTATTATTCAGAAATGTTACAGCAAAGAGTGTGAATTTTTTTCCTGTATTATAACTTTCTAATTACACACGTATGCATTGCCATACGATGACTAAGTACATTCTCATTACCTGCTTTGTAACCCCAAAATCATCACTGACAACCTGAAGAATAATCTCCATGAGAAGCATTGTTGATGGAAAATATTTAAAAACTAGAACAAATGATGCCAGATTGCTTAAAAGAGTCTTGCCTTGACTTTAGAGAATTCTATCAACTCAACCTCAAAGTGAACTTCATCATCCTTTGGAAAGTTACTGGGGGGCGAAACAGGACAATCATCCTCGCCGTAGTGCATTTGAGGTTTCATCTTGAACTGGAAGAAAAGATATACTGACTTTCAAAATGCCAAGACTTCAAGAGCAAACATATGAAAATCATTACACCTATTTGCAGTTTCAATTGTACAATCTCCACCAAGAATTTCTCCGACGGGATAATCACCGAAAGGAAAAATCCCAAACAAACAAAGTCACGAATCTTAATTCATTCTCTCTAGTTACACAATTCATTTCTGTGTATCTTTCCCAGTACCAAAGCTACAAAATAAGACAAATACAAGACTGCACACACTTGCAAGCACGAACAATAATTTCAATTGCAAATGATAGAATCAAATACCATTGCCACTTCACCCTTCAACATTGTAGGAAGGCCTTCCAGCAATCCAAGTAACATCTTACTCTTCCCCAAAACTTGTCTTATTGGTGTACCTTTCCCTACCGCAACATAATGTTCCATTCAATGAATTTTCATTTTCATAATTTCAAAGCTGCAAAATTCACTAATCCTAGTTAACCATCCACTAGCGTGCCATAAGTGAAAACTAACCTCCGTATTCTGATTTAGTAGACTGCACAACAACCCCATCTAGTGTTCTAACAGTACAATGATATATCACCTGTAAAATGAATCACTACTTAAACTCGAATAATAACAACAATCAAATACCAAGAGCACAAAACAACTCAGTAATTCAAAAAAGTACCTGATCACCTTCCGACGGTCTAGCATCACCTCCCCCTGGTCTCATCTCAGCTTTCATCAAACTTCCAGCCACAATTTTCTTTCTCCTAATAACCATGGTCGTCACCAAATTCATATAAATTAACCAAACTTTGAAAATTGAAGGAAAAAAATAAAGAAAAGAACCTCTTCTCCCATTCCGAAGGCTCTTTCTTCTTCTTCTGTGAAGCGAACTCCGCCGTTGCCGCATCCTCCTCCGTCGCCATGGTCAATCACCAGCGCCGATTGGTCCAACCAGTGAACTACTTGAGTGAACTCAAGTTCGAGGAGGACATCCACGATGGTATACCCAGAGTCAACACGGAGACCAATTTAGAGTGTTGAAATCCGCCGCCGATTGACTCAAATTGTCGACGATCAGAGATTTGAGGCTTTGAACCAAAGAAGAGAACCAGAACTTTCGATTTCTAATGACACTCTGAAAGAGAACAAACTTGTGAATGACTATTGACCGTTGATATGTAGAAATGAAACAACCGCAAACCGTTGATTTTCCCGCAACATGAAAATTAGGATTGGTAGGTGAAAAACGTTAATTTTGTTTTTTTTTAATAAAAAAAGCCGATTGCTACTTTTTAGATGCACGCTGGATAAATTCCGGGTTAATGTAATAGCTACTCTTTAAATGTATATTGGGTAAATTTTCATATTAATATAATAGCTTACAAATTATGTCAACCTGGTAATTCAATATTAGACAAACTCTGTATAACAGGCTCGATCAAAAAAATGTAAATAAGAGAAATCAAATACAAGATCTTTTAGTTCTATATCGTTCTATTTCACTAACTCGACCAACCTAAATAAACCTAATTACTAAAGAAATTAAAATTAAAATTCTATATTCTAATTGAAGTAAGATTTTAGAAAGAAAATACTAATAAAATATCAAATTGGTTACAAGATTTTATTTTCTTCAAAACTTTTAAGAAAAATTCAAAAAAATAAAATATTACCTTTTGAAATTAATTTCGTAAATATACCTTCAAAATAATTTTAAAAAATATTAATACTTAAAAGATGGTTTATCTTAAATCAATTTTTTATTTGTATTCATTTGATAATTTTAAGTTTAATATCATTTATATAAAAAACTAGTAAAATTTCCGTAAAAATATAAAATATGAAAAAAATCTAATAATATGTAATCTTAAGTTTATGTGATAAAGAAATTATTTTTGAATATTTTTAAATTTGACTCGTTAAATATTTTTATATGTTTTAATATAGTTTTAGTCTTTTTTATGAATTATAAATTTTATTATGAGTCAAATTTATATATTTTTATAAATTTTAATATACTTTTAGTAATTTATCATGAATAATTAAAAATAAAATTTAACATATATTATTTTAATTTATTGCTACCCTTTTATTTTACAATTGAAATTCATATAAAATATATTATTTTCAGCCTCCTACGACAGGCCTGCCAAGGCCGGCCTTTTTGGACTCCTCCATCGTAACAAATGTAGATTATTGCAATTAATTAGTTACAGTTCAATCAAAAACTCCGTACACTTGTTAATTAATTGCAAAAATATTTAAATTGATTTATTTAAAAAAGACAAAACAGAAACAATCATTTACAAAAAGTTAACATTTTGAGCCGAACTCAGACTCCTTTTTAATTTTTAATTTTGAGAAATGTGATTCAACTTAATTAAAATTTGAAAATTAGTAAGCTTTAATTTAATTTAATTTGAGCTTCTGGACTTGTTTAAAAAATTTCAAACAATTTTGACTATTATATGTCAATGCTAAATGTTAATAGTATAGATAATTTAGTTTAATTGATGTTATACACTATCGAAAATTAGTTCATTGAAAATTATGATATGTAGTATTGAAAATTATTATTTTTATTATTCAATTAGCATCTTGTATTTTAAAATGTTAAATTAAAGATATTAAATTATGTTACTCTATTTCAATCTTATTCTCACTATAAAATGATGTTATTTTTGTTGAAATATCTTAAAGTAGATTTTGAAATGAAGCAGACAAATGAAGAAGTCAATTTGGCTTTGATTTCGACGCCACCTTGTTGTCTTTAATAGGCAATAATTACTCAAAGCAAGTGGACAATTTGGCTAAGGAACCAAACCGCCCAGCTTTGCTTATATATATATGTGTGTGTGCTGTGACTTTGAAAAGTGTGTGTGTGTATGCCGTGAGTTTGAGTTGTATTAGTGTATGTGATATTCACCAACAGAGTGAATGACATTTATATTGGTGTAGTGCAGTGTGTGAGAGGAAAATAGAGAGTTTGTGTGAGAGAAAAATATTGTGAGTTTGAGAGAGAAAATAGTATAGTTATATTTGTGTACTTTGTTACAATTATATAAGAAGGAAA
>JAOSBK010000005.1:41545-58623 GCA_027568895.1 Erythroxylum shatona | reverse complement strand
TCAACTAATAAAATAAGTTACTTCCTATTATTGTTATCTTACAGAGATGCAAAAAAATTAATGAAATGTTTAATATACCTTTATTAATTACATGTTAAATTATCTTTAAAATATAATATTATATAATTAACATATAAAAAAAATTGAAAAATAATTATAGAAATAAAATTTTAAATATTCATAAAAATTTGCGAACAATATTTATTTTAAATAATTAAAATTTCTTTAAAATTTCACTTAATTTAAATAAAAGAGGAGGGTATTTAATTTAAAAAAATCATAACACTTCCGATTCATTAAAATTCAGTAACAGTAGCAGGAAGGAAGGGCTGACAAACAACTTCCTCACCTCAAATTGAGCATTACAAAAGATCAAAACCCAAGATTTGCACTTGCTAGGCTGCTACTAGAGAAGATCAACAATGAACACAGTAAAAAGAAAGGCAAGAAGAGATCTGTTTGGTGCACATGTGTGTAGGAAGAGAGCGCGAGAGGTTTTATAATTCGATTGCTAAGAAAAATTGCTGCCATTTTTGAGGTCAACTACGATCACACTAATGTTATCTCTGCTACCTCGAGCCATCGCTAACTCAGCCAGTTTCGACACTGCATCAGCCACGCGACTTTGGTTCACGATCTTCTCATGGCTCTTCCTTCTCAGCCGCCCACGGAGACACCTTCTCACGATCAAGCAAGCGGCTTCATTTGAAATGACATCCCATAGGCCGTCGCTTGCTAGTATCAGGAATTCATCCTTCTCAGTTCGTTCACTCACTGTGACTTCTGGTTTTGATATCACAAATGGTTTCAGATATTCGTCACCTGTTTTACAGAATTAGAGAATCTGCTGGTTAGGAATAGGATAGTACTTATATTTGATGTTCACTGTCTTGCATGCATTCAAGTTCGTGATTTACGAGGTATTACGTGTATTCCAGGATTGATTGTGGAAGAAAAATGCGTTATGTACATGGAAGATAAGGTTATCTTTTGTATACCTATGGATCTGGAAGTGGCAAGAACTCCAAGAACTCGGTGACCTTCCCAGTTTATGACTCGTCCACCGGCGGATTCCACTCTCTCCAGCTCATCAGGCCTGTCAGGCTTTTTTTTTTTTTAATAACACAAAAGCTTGTTGTGTCAGCAAGGAACTCATTAATGGAGATTATGTTCGATCTGGTTCTTTGAGGGGAAAAATTTGATATTACCTTATGATCTACAGACAACGGGATTGCAACACCAGCCCTAGAAAGCACAGCCCTAGAATCACCACAGTTTGCAACCACGATCTCCTCCTTGCCGACCACCGCCACCACCGCCGTGGAACCCATCATTCTATCCATCATAACCTCCTTATCCATCTTCCCGAAACATTCATTCATCACTTTCTCCCACTCTATTGCTTTTATGTTAATATCATTATCGTTATTTCCCTCAATTGTTATCTCATGCAACAGCACTTTGTGCAGTCTCTCACTGCACGCCTCCGCCACTCTAGCCCCACCGTGACCATCATACACACCGAAAAAATCGTACCTTTCTCCTGCGTCTTGCAAGAACCCAAGTTCTACTCTGACAGCGTCCTCCATCTCTCTTCTCCGTCCAATCAATGACACGGACCCATAAGATATGCAACCCAAGCCACTTTTCTCTCTGCTGTCTTCTTCTCCAAAACCAGATAAAACCAGTTCGTTTTTGCACGAAGATTTATCTGCAGAAGCCGACCTTAATGATAAACATATCTCTGTCTGGGAAGAACAATCATTTGTTTTCTCTTCACGAGTAGTCTTGCTAAACGACAATTCTCCCTTAACTAATCCTCCACGACCCTCTTCACCTCCGTTCTCGTCGGATATGCTGATGGGCACCTCAGTCTGACACGTATACTTCAACCGCCGAATTCTCAATCTCCTCCGGCGAGCATTGATGGTGTCGACCACGGTGAATTGGTTCATATCAGACTCCCCAGTCATAACTCAAGAAAGACAAGAACAATACAAAAACCCCTTCAAAAGATTAAACCTATAAGGACCTTCTCATCGGCTTTTGCACGAGAAGAACCAGAGAAAAGGATGAAATAGTGAGACAGAATCCATGAAAGATGGCTGGTGGGGGAAGAGAGGCGAGGTGAATATAGAAAAGATAAGTTCGGTCCATTTGGTCAGTGCCACATGGGGGCATTACGTACCTCAAGCGATTGGATTTTTTAGGGGAGAAGGAGACGTGGACGGTGGAGATCGATGGAGGGGCACGTGGAGGAATGGATCTGTCAGCTCCTGATTCGATATGGCAGGGAGGATTGGGACCCACATCGATTCCAGGAGCTCTACTGTTCTAGAAACTGGTGAAGTGAAGAAAAGTCTCTTCTGCACCCCCCACCACTGTGATCAATCTGTTTGTGTATGACAAGGAAAGTGTTTGACTTAAGTAAGGGAAGGACACGTACGAGATAGTTGTCGGGTCGCGTGTCCATCTCGCACCTCGTACTGTGCGTGATCGGTATCTTTCGTCTGCCGCTTGAGATCTTCCTTCTTTCTTTTTCCCAATTTTTAAATAATAAATTTATGTTTTCAGATCATCTTTTACAACAACTCTATGCCAACTTTGTCCTACAGGCATTCATCCATTTAACTAAGGAATGGAAATGAGCTGTATTACTTAAAGTAATGGATGATTAACTCCAGAGTCCAGGGGTATTGATAAGGAGCTCTCCTAATTTAAGTGAAATTATGGGTTTGAATTGTCTTTATGTATGTAATAGTTTAAAACTTGAGGTCAGAGCTTTGTCTCCCACAAGAAACCTATCTGGCTCGAACAGGGATTAGTCTGGATGTGGATGGATTAAAGGTGCCTTTTCATAATTGAGACTCTCCTATAACATCTCGTGGTCAACAAAAAAAAAGAAAAGTAATGGATGTTTTGTGAATCTATGGATCGGATGTTTATAAAATAAGGTGGTTTCTAATTTTAAGAATTTAATAAAAAAATTTGATCAAAAACCTTCCTCGAACCTAAATACAAACTTTCAAACTTGGGCCTAGCCCGATTTGGCTCATTGGCAACTTTAAAAATTACTCTAATCAAAATTAAATAAAAATAAAAAATATCGCTCAAGTTATTATTTGATTTTAATTTAAATTTATTAAATAATTTACTTAGAATCGAATCGGTTGAACTACAAAAATTTTAAATTGACTAATTTTTTGATTCAGTTTAATTAGTTGATCAATTTTTAAAATTAATCTTTTTTATAAGTTAGAATAAATAAAATAATTTTATTTAATAGTCTCTTTTTTAATTAAAATTTAACTTTTTAAAGAAACAATAATATGCTTCAATTTTTTTAATTTTATTCGATCTTTTAAATCTTAGATAATAACCATTTATCCCAAATTTTAAATATTGCTTCAAACATTTAAATTGATAGTGATTAAATAAAATGGATTAAAATTTGACAATCAAATTAGATATAAAATCTCTTATTAATTTTGAGTCCAGACTCAAATTTATAATTTATCAAGACATATAATTTAATAATTATTAAATACATTTAATTGTAAACAATAATGGGTTTATTCAGATTCAAATTTTATCATCATCACACCCAGTCTGAAATTCTGCATTAAAGCGGAGTCTGAAGAGGCCTGATAATACGTAGTCTTATTGTCACATAGTAGAGATGATGTTTTTAGTAGACCTACATACAGATGTGACAGAAAAATAATAAAACAAATTAACATAATAAATAAGCTAAACTAAAATTTTTGTTTATTAATGATAAGTTTTAAAATTGACTACGACATGCTTAGTATATATTTATTTCACTGATATTAGAAAAATAATTTGTGTGTATTAGAGAGTAAGACATGGTATTAGGTAGGAATCTGCTTTTTGTATGTTCAGGTATTTTCAAGATGTGCCCCGCACAGGTAGCTTAATTGATTATCAGAAAGGAAAGTTAAGTATAAAATTTTAGGTTTGAGTTTTAGCAATAGCAGTGTGAGAATTTATTCAATATAATAACTCTTTATGTGTACAGAAAAAAACCTTTCTGATAATAACAGTAAGATTAAACTGTGATTTATCCTCGTAATTCTATCAGGTTAAAATATAGAGACGTTTA
Source organism: Erythroxylum shatona (assembly GCA_027568895.1). Taxonomy (NCBI): domain Eukaryota; kingdom Viridiplantae; phylum Streptophyta; class Magnoliopsida; order Malpighiales; family Erythroxylaceae; genus Erythroxylum; species Erythroxylum shatona. The sequence continues at coordinate 54,500 of JAOSBK010000005.1, read as the reverse complement.
GGGCGGGCGATTCCTGGAAGGTATCTTCAAGACGTTAAATATCTTCCTAAGACATCACTCGCTCCGTACGTTATTTGTCAGAGAAACACGCGTGTCAGTGTTTTCTTGTTGGTGTGAAATGTCTTCGTAAGATTTTCTTGTTGGAAAGTTCTGACAGAAACACAGGTGTCAGTTTTTCCTGGAAAATCTTCAAAGAAACGTTCTCGATCTCATGTTGGGTCAAAGATTACACACGAAACTAACAGGTGTCACTAAACAAGAGGCATTCAATGAGGGAGGTGAAAACAAAAGTTAGCAGGAATCATTGAAGTAACATGTAACATGCTCCATTCCTGAAATGATGAAGTCCGTTGGCTTATCTCTATAAACATTTTTTTTTCTTTTTTGTTCTCTCCCTCGCATTGGGCATGAAATTCTCAATCTTCATTTGTGTATACTAACATTATTTTATTTGATCTAAGCCATCTATTTATATGAGACTCGTATAAATAAATAATTTTAATTAAATAAGACAAAGTTGGTATACAAAAGATATGTCCCCCTCATATTGTGTCTATTCTAACCCTGTTTTTCTCCTAAAACACTCTCATTTTATGTCTATATTTACATATAAAACAATGTCGTTTTAGGGATAAAAATAAGATTGGAACATATTAATGAACCCAGAGAACCTAACGCCCTCAAAGCAGAGAAATAAATGGTTTTTAATAATAGGTTAATTTAAAAAAAAGTTTAAATTTTTATCAATTTTTAATTATAGTCTAAATTTTAAAAAGTAGTAATAAAATGTTTAAATTTTCAATATATTTCAATTCTAGCCCAAACTTCAAAAAGTTGCAACAAAATATTTAAAATTTCAATTTTCTTTAATTCTAACCTTACGTTATCTGTTGTTTTTCCAATGTCCTTAATCATTTATTTTCTGTTTATTCTTCTGATGCTCCAAACTATTTTTTTATTACAGTGTACTGCATCAGTAAAATCATCAAAGTTGTGTTATCTGATTTAGGTCATTTTTAAACTTAACAAAAACACTAATGTCGGACTAGAGTTGAAAAAATTAAAAATTTGAATATTTTATTGCTACTTTTTAAAATTCGGGTTATAATTAAAAATTTGAGTATTTTATTACTATTTTTAAAGTTCGAACTATAATTAAAAATGGAATAAAGATTGGGATTTTTAAAAATGTAATTAACCCTTAATAATACTTTAAAGACTTAACCTAAAGCTAAAATAATAAGACAAAAGGTATAAATTTGAAGTTTAATTTTAAAAATAAAATTATTAAATAAAAATTAATTGATTTATTTTAATTTATAAGAACTTATTAATTAATAAAATTGATCGATTAATTAATATATTAATTAATATTTAACATTAATAGTTATTAAAATAAATTGAACCAAAAGGTTGAAAACTGAATCGACTAAAAGAACATAATTGAATAGAAAAATTTAGATCTCAATGGAAAGAGCCGACACAAAATCTAAATTTTAGCTTCAAAATTTAAAATATAACTTAAAAATTTGAAATCCGATCATACTTTATGCCGAAGCCTCCAACTTAATCCTGATCTTAGGTAATGGTCACAAACCTACTTGAATCGTTCCGCTTCTGTTCGCCTACAACCTGCTTCTTAGTGCCTGTTTAGTTCAACTTTAAAGGGTGAATAAGCACTTTTTTCCACCACAAAAGTTGTTTTTAAGAAAACTGAGTGTTTAGCTGTAAAATATAAAATCACTTTTTTTCACAGAAATGGTTTTTTTTGAAGCTAAAATACAGCTTTTTGAGAAGCTTAAATTTGAAGTTAAAAAAAAAATATTTTCAGATAGATTTTTCAGATTAATTAATGAGCCTATTTTTAAATCTCATTTATCTTAATGTTTTACGCATAATTCTCACAAGCACATTTTCACGTTTATTTTGATATTTATATAATATTATTTAATTTTTTTATATATTTTAATATTTATTTTTGATACTAATTTTACTTATATTATAATACATGTAAAAATTTGTTTAGATATATTTTTATTTATGTTTATATGGTTTAAAATTATATAATAATTAATATATTATGTTTTGCATATTGTTTAATATATTTTAAATAATATTTATATGCATAAATAATTTTTATTATAAAATAAAACATAGTTAAAATTAAAAGTACCTTTTATTTTTATGTTGCCAAACAGTCCATTATATGACAGTCAAACAATCAACTGATTTTTTAAAAAAACTCTTTTTAAAAAAGATATACTATCAAAAATTTAATTAATATAAATCCTTCCAAACAAACAGTTAATGAAAATAGCCTTATTCATTTACTTCTTTCGCAATTTTGTGGAATATGTACTTAGGGAAGCAATTATAACAAGAACATGTCATGTCTTACAATTAATAGTTCAAATTAACTCTCTACCCATTCCACTTTGGGAAGCCCAACGTCAAAACAGAAAACACAGAAACATTATATTCCCCAATTCCAATTTCCAAACCTTAAATTGAAACCAAAAAGCTTTCAACCCGACCGTTTCCTTCACCGCTACGGTCCTTCAAATAAGCAGTCAACATCCAAAAGCGAAAGCCGCTGGGATGAGCCGATCTTTTCATTACATGTTTCAGTTGGACCAACCGGCAAAATCATCTGCTTCGATCTTACCAATTTTATTATCATTTTGTTTTAAAATTTATAATTCTATCCTGATATTTTTTATATTTTATTCTTTTAACTTTATATCCAAAACCTTTTTTTTTATTAAAGGGAGAGAACAACCGAGATTACAAAACAAATCTGGGGAAGCAACACCCCGATAGATCCTCTGAGAGGATATTTTGGCACCCAATAGGTGGAGAATAAAAAAAGGTAATGCCGACATCCGAATGATTGGCGTGGGTGGCAAGCCAGTCTGCACATCTGTTGCTCTTTCGGTAAATGTGACGATGAACAACAGACCAATTTCGCGTGAGGAGTTCATGGATACCCAAGACAATAGGGTGGGGTGTCGCGGAACAAGTTGCGGCAGAAGAAATGAGATGATATACTGTTGTAGAATCCAGCTCTAATTCAATCCGGCGGAAGCCCCGATCTCAAGCCAACGAAAGATCAATATAAACCCCCCATAGCTCTGCAATCATCGGGCTACACCAACCGAGATAAGCTCAAATTTAAATGAATTGCCATAAGTAGCAGCAAAATATTCATCATGTGATCCCGACAACTTTTTGTTAAAAGACACACGAAAATAACAAAAATTGAAGATACGTAATATTATTAAATTTGACTTACACTGTTTGGAAACTTTCGAATTAGATTCATTGACGAATTGAATTTAATTATATTTGTGGGATTGAATTAAATTCGATTTACATTGTTTGGAATAAATCTATAAATATTAAAATTGAATTCAATTACATTGCTTGGAACACAATAAAAATGAATTCAACTACTTTATATGACTTTTTTATCCTTAGCTAAAAATAGTATGTAATCAATATGTGTATATTTGATAGTAATTTGTATATCTTTGATGTGTATATTTGGAAAAAGAATTTTTAATGGTTTGAAAAGGATTGGTTTTTCAATTTAGAATTCAATTCACATCATTTGATATGTGAATTGAATTCTTATGTGAATTGAATTCTTAAAGAAAATAAGATTCAATTACGTGGTTAAATTCAAGTCATCTCCTTTTTAATATTTTAAATGTATAAATGGAATTCAATTATATAAAATAAATGAATTGAATCCAATTCACTGGTTTCCAAACGGCCTGTAAATCATATGAGTTGAGAAATATCCTTTCTAGCTACAACTCACAGGCTTGTGGAATATTTCACTAATACTATACAATAGGTCAGATATACCGATCAATATGTTAATAATCTTATTTATTTCCTAAAATGTGACCATTGTATTGAACTTCATATAGTGGACCTAATGCAAGTGAATTGCAAATATATTATTTTAATTATATGTTTTTTTTTCATCTTGCTCTTAGTTTTGTCTAGAGGATGAATCATACATGACTTTCATGTATGTAATTAAAAGAAATTAGTAATATTCCTTTATCTAAATTTTATTAATAAAAATATACTTTTTATTATTTAAATTGCCATTTGTACAATAAAATTGTAAATTTTGATAACATAATACCAACAAAAAAAGAGCTTATAAAACCCATAAAAGCTCTCAAAGCATTATTTAAACTAAACATATTTTATTTAGTCTAAACATTTTTTGTAATAATTTGTTCGTGTATTTATTTACTTTTTACTTTTATTTTTATTCGTTAATTTTTTTATATTTTTTATACTTTATATTTTATATTTTTATTTCTATATATAATTATATATTTATTATTTTTATTGTCTTTCATGCTTATGTCTATTTTTAATTTTAACTTTATTATTTTAATTTATCTTTTATTAATTGTTCATTTTTATATTTATATATCAATTATTTATTTATTTAGTATATATTTTCTTCTACTCGAGTCTATCAAAAACACCTAATATAATATACGCGCACTCCTTTGTCAACCATGAATACTGAATTGACACCATTACATCATTTTACTACAATGCCCTTGAACTACAAGGGAATTTACCACAGGGTCCTTGCCATCTTGTGAATGTCCTGTCCTGTGGGACTCAAAGATAAAAACATCTCCTTTTCTGTTACCATCCGTAGTCTAGAATGGGCCAGTTCTCTCCAAGCTCCTGTCCTTTTTCTTCTATGCTCTATCTAGGTGTCAACAGCCACCAAGTCTTGTGGTATTTTGCTGGCAGAAAAATGAAAGATCGTGCCTTTCAGAATGTGACCTTGGCAGAAGAATCCCTCCGCAAACTTTTCTCGACGATTTGTTCAGTACACATAAAAATATACCGTGACCGATATGATATCGGAATGGTTACACAATCACTGACAATGTGAAACTGAAGTAAATGATAATGTAAACTCACTACCTACATGTAACACTAGAGCAGGTGGGAAATCAAATGGAAGCTATAGGGGTCATATATATTAATGGAAGAAAAACGAAAATGGCAGTATGTTACTTGCAATGAGACGGTGATCCTGTTGTTAGACATGCTTCTTCCATACTGCAAGTGTAGGTGAAGGTAACGTGGCACCAAATTTTCAGTTCCCTCGTTCACAAGCTACAGAGACAGTAGAACTTGGGCATTGAATGTTTGTGTTCCTATGCACGAGGAGGGGTAGGGTAGTCCTTTCGAAAGCAGATCTAGAATGGCTCTTGGTGAGTAACAAACATAATGTAGGATTTATAAGGAGACAACGTTAAGAAGATCCGTCGTTTACACGATTCCCATGATGTTTTTTTGTTGATTTGTGTGATTCAAACGAATTTGGGAATCATTAGTGGACTCCTGTTGCTCATTTAGGAGCCTTGTTTAAGCAAAATCGAAGCAAAAAGAACCAAGCTAAGAGCCTACTAGCTTTTCTTTAAAATGGGTGTTCAGTGAAAAAATGATGGGGTCATCAAGAACAGCCTTTTTCTTATCTGTCTCGCTGTCTCTCGTGCCATTTGCTTGGGCAAGTTTCGGTAATCATAGTGTATGAGGGCCTCCTTCACTAGTTGAAGAAGGAAAAAGCAAAAAGATCGAGTCTTTTCTCTATTGGCCCACAGAGATGTAGACATGGTTGAGACGTTATGGATGGGATTTTCTCCCACCAAGAAGAAAGGTAAACAACCCAACAACATTGGTTGTTCAAGCTTATTGTGCCAGTAGTGAAGGTTGGGACTTCGAATATATCGAACCCATTTTCTTTGGGGGGGTTTGTGGATCCCAAAATCTTTCTGATACTTGAGTGACAAAGCTAGATTATGCTTGAAAGTTGAAAGGGTTAAGAGTGTCACGGTATGGTGGTGAACAACTCTGTTTTTTACGACTCATCTGGGTTCCTAGAAGAAGAAGAAGAAGCTGAGGTGGAGAGCTTCATGGAGAACAATAGTGAAATCACTGAAGAGAAAGATGAACGTTTTGATGATTATGAAGGTGAAATCCAGACGTTTAGAGACTTGATTGAAGAGAAGGGCAGAGAAAGTAGTTCAAGCTCTGATTTTTTAACATCTGAGACTACAGGGCATGAGGAGCAGAGTCATGATAACTCTGAGGAGGACTCATCTTCGCCGCCTTCATTGGGTTGGCCTATTCAGAAAGATAAAGCTTCTGATTATACAATTAATAATGGTGTTGCAACTGATAGTGCAGAGAAGCCCCATTTTGATGAAAAGAAGTTGGAGAAACAGGGGTGTTCAATCTCAGGTACTAATTCCTCAAATCTACAGTGCTTGTATGTTGTTATGATTACTTGAGACAACTTTTGATGATGGACATTGTTATGGTGGTCTAGAAATGGAGATGATGAAGGAAAGGTTTGCTAAATTGTTGCTTGGAGAAGACATGTCAGGTTGTGGCAATGGAGTTAGCACAGCATTGGCCATTTCTAATGCCATCACTAATTTATGTGGTATGATTGTTAAGCTGTTTTCTTCAGAATTCTTATTCTGTTATATTTCGTTTTATGCTTCAACTCTGACCTCCAATTTACATTTGTTTCCTTTTCTATGTTGGATTGCACAGCTACGCTATTTGGACAGCTATGGAGATTGGAGCCTCTGCCTCATGAGAAGAAAGCCATGTGGCGTAGAGAGATGGATTGGCTTCTTTGTGTCAGTGACCACATAGTTGAGTTGACGCCTTCTTGGCAGACTTTTCCGGATGGAACCAAGCTCGAGGTAGGTGACTATTCTCTGTGTTCTTCTTTCATTTTCGGATTGTGCCTTTGTTTGTGGGCTTATGCACTCCCCTTCATGGATTGTGATTGCATTTACTGGAATCCTCACTAGAGTTAACTGTAAGCATTTGAGCAAACTCTACCCGTTTGAATGTCTATTTGGCCTGCTAATTTCAGGATATTGTCTTTAACTTTTAACTGAAATGCTGAAAGAGAATCAATTAGTCAATATGTGGCCAACATTGGAATATCATTCAGTTGATTGAGAAATTCAGTTGCTATTGACTAAATTGAACTCCCTAAAAAGTTTCAAAACCTATTAAGCAACTAAGCATTCTTAGATCTGGTACTGGAACAACTACAGGGAAATTCCCAGTAAAGCGTAACTTGCAAGGATCAGGAGAAGATTTCATCCTTGTAGGGCATAGATGATGAATGATTTTTGGGGGTGTTCTCAATGGCTTTCAATGTTTTGTTCCAGGTCATGACTTGCAGACCAAGATCTGATCTTTACATAAATCTCCCAGCTTTGCGCAAATTGGATAACATGCTTCTTGTAAGATGCAGGATGATTAGTTAGTTCAAAAAATCCTTACATTGTTACGAAGTCACTCAGGATGTCAAGTTTCCTTATTTGGCAGGAAATATTGGATAGTTTTGAGCATAAAGAGTTCTGGTATGTAGACCAAGGAATTCTAGCCCAAGAAGTTGATGGCTCATCTTCGTTTCGAAGATCCCTTCAACGTCAAGAGGAGAAGTGGTGGCTGCCCGTTCCTCGAGTCCTTCCAACTGGTCTTACTGAGAACTCAAGAAAACATTTGCAGCACAAAAGGGACTGCACAAACCAAATCTTGAAAGCTGCCATGGCTATCAACAGTGCTACATTAGCTGATATGGAAGTTCCTGAATCCTATATGGATTCCCTTCCAAAGGTATTAATTGCCCGATTGTATTGAACTCTTGATGGAATATGAGAAGGAACTGCTGCTAATGCTTTTTTTCTCCAACTTTGGTTTCAGAATGCAAGAGCCAGCTTAGGAGACCTTATCTATCGCTACATTACTTCAGATCAGCTTTCACCTGAATGTCTGCTTGCTTGTCTTGATCTGACTTCAGAGCATCAAGCTATAGAACTTGCCAACAGAGTAGAAGCCGCCATCTATTTGTGGCGCAAAAGAGCTAATGTCAAGCCTACTAATAGCACAATTCGTTCCAGTTCAAAATCATCATGGGAATTGGTCAAGGAACTGATGGTTGATGCAGACAAGAGGGAATTACTTGCCGATCGAGCAGAAAGCCTCCTGCTTTGCTTGAAGCAGCGATTCCCAGGTCTTCCTCAAACAACCTTGGACATGAGCAAGATCCAGTACAACAAGGTATAGTGAATCACTGTGAAACTCTTCCTTTTCTGAAAAACCATACTTACCAGAGCCACATTTCTGTTCTTGTCAGGATGTTGGGAAATCCATTCTGGAGAGCTACTCAAGGGTATTGGAGTGCTTGGCTTTCAACATAATTGCACGAATTGACGATTTGCTATATGTGGATGATTTATCAAAACATTCGGACCAGTTCTCATCAATCTCTAAAGTCAGTGTCATTGCTCAAAGAAGTGTATCAATCCCGTACACAGTGCCGGCCTCAAACACTCCGTACAAGACAGCTTTCACCACGCCAAACTTTTCACCAGGCCGTCTGTTTAGCCCCGTTAAAAGAGGAGATAAATCTCCCTTCATTGCCAGTGCCAAAATTCCTCAGCATGATTTGAATGTGAAAAAGGCCTTGCAAGAGTATCTGAGCATTGATAATAAAGAAGGCAAAGGCTGTGGAACTCCGAATGTGGGAATAGATCAGACAATGGGAAGGACAAATGCATCTGTGTCACCATTCTTAAACATGGAGTGCATGAAAGAAGCAATCAGCTCTATGAATTCACTTCAGGATTTAAACATGAAGAAATAAGCTTTAGGACACGATACATGTAATGAGTTGACAGAATGTACTATTGTAACGAGATGGTTGTAATGAGAATGAGTTGATTGTATTCTGATGTTCGTCTTCAGCCATAATCTCAAGGAGCAGCAAAATGGACTGTGTCACTGGTAACATTGAACAAGTTTTGAAATGTCAAAATGAAAAGTGGGGCATTCCGAGAATTGAACTCGGGACCTCTCGCACCCTAAGCGAGAATCATACCACTAGACCAAATGCCCTTGGTTGACCATCAGCTAAAAGTTAACTTTATTTCTTTAACGTCTACGGCAACGTCTCTAATTGCATAACTCACCATTCTCACACACCAAATATTCTATTTCAGTCATTTTCTTTCATTAAATCTTATTCATATGTTTACGTAGGATTTACATAAATATGTAGATGAGATTTTATGAAAAGAACATCATAACCGAAGCAAGAAAATTAAATCTTATTCATATGTTTACGTAAGATTTACATAAATATGTAGATGAGATTTAATGAAAAGAACATCATAACCGAAGCAAGAAATCTAATACCTCCTAAAAATAAAAAATTTAACAATAAGTTAAGCTAAGCTTACTTGAATTGAAATCTAATCAAGTTTGATTACGTTATCATGATGTTTTGGTTTAACTAAATAAAATTATATTTTTAAATTTTTGTATCAAAATAATTTTATTTTAATACAACTCAGGATAAACTAGTGACATGTCATCCCTAACTAGAGTTGGATTAAAGGTTTACCCAACAAGAGTAAAGACATAACACCAATGGGTTTGGTGTTTTGGTGTGGTTGGTGACATTGATTTCATACCGAAAGTTCAAAGTTGGATCCACGTTTCCACAGATTGACATTTCCATTGGACCAGACCTTCTGTTCTTAACGTCGGCTATGGAGTTCTAGAGATCAACTGAGGTGGCATTTGGCAATATAATTTTCTGCCAAGATTGTGCTATGTCAAATGGAGATGCTAACATCTGGTTATGGGATGAATCAGATCGTGGAGATGAAAACAAGTGGTTCCAAACACCAATCTGCGCTTTTGTTCTAGTGCTACCTCCATTGTTGTTTTTAAGTGGAGAAGAGGGTGCAAGCACCATGAAAGCTGATCTTTTTTGCAGTATAAAAAGCTGCCCATGTGAGTAAGTTTCATGCACTCCAAGAAAGAAGAGTTAATAAGCTTGTTGCTTGTGTGCTTGAGGAGTTTTAGACAATGGAGGTTTCGATCAAGTTCATGTGCATGGTGGGTTTGGTTGTGCTTGCTGTGACCAGTTTTGAACAGGCCAAAGGAGCTGGCGAGTGTGGAAAATCAACGACACCAGACAAGGAAGCAATGAAGCTAGTTCCATGTTACACGGCGGCGCAGGATCAGAGTGCTCCGGTGACCGACAGTTGCTGCGCTCAGGTGAAGAGAATTGGCCAGAATCCAAGCTGTCTCTGTGCTGTGATGCTTTCTGACATCGCCAAGTCTTCAGGAATCAAACCTGAAATCGCCATTACTATCCCAAAACGATGCAATATTGCTAATCGTCCAGTAGGTTACAAGTGTGGACCTTATACACTTCCATGAAGAGATCAGAAGCAGAACCAAAAGCCTATGACTGCCATGGAAGTACCTTAAGAAGCTGGAAAGCAATGTGTGTAATAGCAGTAGCTATTTAAGTTGCTTTTACTTGTACGTTCTACTAGTGTTAATAAAAGCTCTTCAGCTTCAATGTGACGCATATCCTCAGAATAATTTCAGAATCAGTACGAGTCGGTGCTTTTTTTTTTTCTTTTTCTTCTCATTCTTTCATGCAAAAAATAGAATCACCTACTTTAAGTGCCGTCACATTCTGACCCAACAGAGTAGTGAGGAGGTAAATCACGATTTAATCTCATTTTTTACTTTTTAAAAAGACGTGCTAGTGCAGTAAAGATTTTTTTATTATTTTTTTGAGGGATTTTTTTTATTATTAAAATAATGTTATTTTAGTATAATTAACTCAAATAATATCATTTTTAATTTATAAATTTAGATATTTAAAATTTTAAATAATATCGTTTTAATAAATTATATGAAAATAATATGATTTTAATATCCAATCTTTAGGAAACATTTGAAAGGTATCTTTCAAGAGTCATGGACAAGGACAAGGATTTGATAGAGATTAAGATTATAGGTCTTTGATGTTGGGTTTTATGATAAAATTAGATAGAAATTATGATTAAAAAATTGAATTGATTTAGACATTTAACCGTAATTGTTTTTTTTTGTTTGACTTTTAATTTTTCAATTTAATTTATTCTAATAGTTTTTATTGTTATAAATTGATTAGTTTATTAATTAATCAGCCGACTTTTCTAAACTAATCGATTTTTAATAGTTTTTTAATTAAACTTTAAATTAAAGAGAATCTCTTTTAATTATATTTCAAATTCTTTAATTTCATTCAATTTTTTACCGACTTTATGACGATCTAACATTGATTAAATCTTAAATTTTTTGTCATATCGATATAACTTTCGGTCTAATTTTTAAAACATTATAGATTAAAGTTTGAAGTGAAAAAATGATCGAACAAGTTGTAAGATGCACTTGGGCCACACCTACCTCCAATAGAGCTTAAGTGGTGGAATCCTATGATCATTTGAACTCTATTTAGTGTCTATTATTACTAGAATTTTCAATAGGGTAGAATCCTCTAAAAATTGAGTTAAAATTAATAATTTTAATTTAATTGATTTTAAATAAACTCAATTTAAATTTTAAAATCAATTAAATTTGATTAATTATATAAAGTTTAATGTGATGATTCTATTTAAATAAATAGTTAGAATACCATGTTAAAGGTTGTAGAAGAGTTTAATAAGAAAATTTAAATATGAATAAAAATAAAAAAGAGTTTAAAAATACACCTAACCATTTTTAAATTGTTAATTAGAGATGATAATAAAGTAAAGTAAACTGAACTTAATTTTTTATTTTAATTCAAATTCAAAATTTAGTTGAATTTAAATAATTTAAAGTTTGATTACCTCAAAATCAAAATAATCAAGTTTGATTATTTTTTGTTTTAATTCAATTTACAATCTTTTTTTTCCATTAGTAGTAAGGCAAGAATCGATTTAATTAGTTTAATCAAATTGTTATTAAATTAGCATCTTTATTACTATTTGAGAGAAATTAGAAACAACTTCTCTACTAGTTAGAGATAAGACTACGTATTATTAAATTTCTTCAAATTTTACGCTTTAGCGACATTTCTACTAAGTGTTATCGTTGTTATATACTAATTCAGCGAAAGAATTAGTGCAAACTCGGTTTAATTGCGAGGGTATAAAGACAAATAATCATCAAGCTCTTTATTTTTAGAAGATTGTTATGTAGGTAACTGTCCCAAGCCTGTAATTTTAATAGTCCTGCCTGAAACCTAATTAGATTTAAGGGTCTCAATTTGAGTTTAAATTAAATTTAAAAATAAAAATGATGATAAAACTTGAATTTACTTCAAATTTGAGATTTATAAAAATTTCAAATTTTGATAAAATCTAATTAATACAGATTGAGTAATTAATTTCGAAACGATTTGTGGTATTTAAAATATAATAAATACTTTAATCTTATTCAGCTCTTCAGAAAGGTGGCTCAATATTCGATGCGTACAAGAAATCACTAGATGAAACTCCCGCGCTGTCACTACCAAGCCTTAAACCTAAAATCGGCCCAATACTCGATGCGCATAAGAACCCACTAGATGAAACTCCCACGCTATCACTACCAAGCCTTAAACCTAAAACCCTTGCCCTCAACAACCTTCTTAAAAGTAAGTGAAAACCAGTTGAGCTACCCATGCGCGCTTGGGGGAGGCAGCCCTGGAAGGACCTAAACTATGTTTTGAAAATCGGACCGGACCGGCCGGTTCGACTGGTGACCGATCGGCTATCTGGTCCGGTTAACTCTTAAAAATCGATTTTTAATTGAACCAGTGAGAACCGGTCAATTGACCGGTTGAACCGATCAACCGGTTCCACCACTGGTTCAATAAATTTTTTATTTATTTTTATTTTTGGTATATTTTTGTTTTTTTAAATATTATTAATATTATATATAATTAAATATAATTATTGCATAATTATGACGACCACCGGTCGAACCGGTGATTAGTAAGGTCTTCGGTTCAGTGTCCGGTCCGGGTTTCAAAACATTGGACCTAAAGAAGTGAAAATCT
>JAOSBK010000005.1:23133-41445 GCA_027568895.1 Erythroxylum shatona | reverse complement strand
AACTATGCATATTTTATTACAAGGGTAATTTTGGAAAAAATATTACAAGTCATTCCATTCCATTCATTTTTAGTATTATTTCCAAACAATGGTCAAAGGAGTCCCTCTCTTATTTTATTTAAACTTCCAAACAGTGGAGTAACTCATTTTATTTCATTCCATTCCATTCCGTTCCATTAATTGTCATTACATTCCATTCCATCATAAACTCCCAAACATACCCTTAAACCTAAAACCGGCCCAATACTCAGATGCACACAAAAACTCACTAGATGAAACTCTCACACTATCACTACCAAGCCTTAAACCTAAAACCCTTGCCCTCAACCACCTTCTGAAAAGTGAGTGAAAACCAGTTGAGTTACCCATGCGGGCTTGGGAGAGGCAGCCCTGGAAGGACCTAAAGAAGTGAAAATCTAACAGATTTGGTGGCATTGACCAAGTCTCCTACCTAAGTTTCTAGGAAATGAATGTACTGTCCTAAGTTTAGCGTACGTTACAAGCTGTGTTTTGAAACTCGGACCGAGCCGGTCGATTTGATCGGTTTAATTAGTGATTGGTCAACTATCCGGTCTGGTTAACTTTTAAAAATCAGTCCTTAATTGGACCAGTGCAAACCGGTGAGAATTGGTTAAACCGATACTGGTCGAACCGATTTAACCACTGGTTCAATGAATTTTTTATTTTTATTTTTTTGCTTTTTTTCTTTCTAAAACATATCACGTTTTTATTTATATCATTTGAACCGGTCAAATGAATTTTTTATTTATATTATTTAGTACATTTTTCTATTTTTTAATATTACTAATATTATATATAATTAAATATAATTATTGCATAAATATAACATCATACCGATTTGACCGGTTGTCGAACCGATCGAACCAATCGAATTAGTGACTAGTAAAGTTTCCGATTCGATGTCCGGTCCGAATTTCAAATCACTGGATACAACCAAGCAAGAACACGTTTCCCAATATTTTAGCAGAAATCTATAATGTTTTACTTCCTGTATCACAAGATCAAAGCTAAATTCCGTTGTTCAGGTAGTTGTCTTGTGAAATGAACCCTCAAACCGTGAGGATACCTACTTCCATATTGTTTCATGACGTACTTATCCTACACCTGCGATGGTGGTGTTTGATGGTCATAGCAGCAGGCCATGGCAACTGGGTCTCCACCGCCGGCGAGAAAGGTCATGGTGGTTGCAGACCCGAGTCGTGAGTCGGCGGGTGCATTTCACTACGCACTGTCAAATGTAGTTCTTGAGAATGACGAGTTGATGTTGTTTCACGCCGCCAATCCAAATTCGTGGAGGAACACGTTCTCGTTCCTGAAAAGACACAGTGTTTATTCTTATGGTTACATGATGTCGACCACGGCCACCGCCAACTCCTCAGCCGTCGTCGTCGACGGAGTTGGTTGTGTAGGTATTGGTGGTGGTGGGGAGGTTGATTTTCTTGAAGTAATGAAGCAGGTATGTGAGATTGTTCATCCCAAACTTCATGTCAGAGTAGAGAGAACTCACCTGGAAGCCAAAGCTATACTTGATAATACCAAATCGATAGGGGTTGATCTTCTTATTGTTGGCCAGAGACGTAGCCTCTCCAATGTATTATTCGGGTAAGTCATACATAGAACATACGAAATCATTACACCATCGTTACACGTGTTTATGTTAAACCAAAGACTTCAGACACAACAGACATCATTCTTCTGCACTAAAATTGCATTCTAGTTAATGACCAGACAATCCTGAAGGATTGATTTTCTAAATTCAGTGTGCTTTGACACTATTAACCTTGATTTGTTGACTGTTCTTTGATATCATAGCAGATGAGTTTGAATTGATGTTCATTCATTCTTATCTAGTTAATAGGTTCTTTCTCTCCTATAATTCACAGTGGATGTAACAATTTAGATAGGAAGTAGCAGTTGAAACCAACTTTTATCTCCAGAGTTTTTTCTCAGAATTCGGGCAAACAACAATTACATCCGATTCGATCACGAGTGGTACTAAGATAAGTGACCTCATTTTTGAAAAAGAACACTTCTGATTCATGAAGCACAAACTGTAAGGACCACAATTTATAGATATCTCATAGGAGTTGGATTGGACTGATTCAAAGAAGCATCACTTTCTGTCAAATGATTACAATAGTCCTTCATCTGGGATGTATTACAACCCTCAAATACATGTAACTGGGCAATGAACTTAATAATACCAGATATTGAAACAGAAAAGAGGAAGTCAAAGAAGAACACATACACATCCTGAAAAAAAAAGACCAGAAAGGATTGGTAATGAAGCTATCATTGCTAATTCAACAAAGGATCAAGTTCAACATCTTCCACAATAAACTTTGCACAAACCAAGTGGGGAAAAGTAGTAGCTTGACCACAAAGATATATGTGTCTTTTGGCTGAAGTAACCAAGAACTAACCAGCGAGTTTCCCCTACTGCCATTTCCTTCCTACATTAAAAACAAAAGGTAGATACTTGTTCCCTATGCTAGTACACCTGCAAGGCACAGATTGATGAATTAGTAACATAAGAAGGGAACTAGGAAGTGATATGTTCAAATTGAAAATGGTATATCATAACCAACATTGCTTGTTGAATCTACAAATGAAGATCATAAATAATCTCACTGCAAAAGCAACATCTACTCGAAGGTGTGTTCGAAAAATAGATACCTAGGGGGTGAGTATATGCCATGGCAGGTGGAACCTTAATAATAGAGAGATCCTACAGGAAAAAACAGAACAAAACGATATAAGTCACGCTGCAAACCCTTTTCGATAATTCCTGAAGAGCTAGGAGCATACCCTGCCACCAGTTTCCTCTTGAAGCAGTTCCTGGATCATCTTCTGTCCCATCCTTCTTGAACTGTTGATGCAAACTTATTAGCAACATCCTCTATTTTCAGGATACAAGCTTGTACAAAGCAACAACTTCTATTGCTTTCTCTGATCTATCATCATTTCCTTACGTCCAGAAAATTTTGTAGAACTTAGAAACAACACAAGTGAGTACTGCATGACAATACCTATTGTTCAAGGCAATCCCTTTTCAATGTTCTTATTGAAAACTAGATTAAGGTCCATAACCAACATCATCACCTAGGATTATAGAATTTGTGGGCAAAGTAAGTTCCTAGAATCCAATTTTCACGAATTATAGCCTCACATGAGAGAAAAGGTAAAGAGATGAGAAACATATCGCAGTATGCGCTCACCACTGCGTTCATACTGGAGCTCTGCGTGTTCTGCGGATGGTTATAGATGTCTTGACCACCATAATAGATCGAAGAACTGAGGTGGCATGGTTGTACTCTTTGATCCTGATAAATATAACTCGTGTCTCTACCTGGTGTGCTCTGAATTTCTCCTTCATTACTCTTGGAAGTACAATCTGAACATATGGTTTTGATCTTAGGAAGAACTCTATAGAAAAAACTTAATTTCTATAACAAATAAAACTCATTTGTATATAGAGGATTTCATATTTTCTACATAAAGAACTCCTTCTCTACTCATATTGGCCAAAAACAAAACACAAAAAGAATCCAATACACAATTCCAAGGGACTAGAAATTAGTGCTTAAACTATGGTTGAAAAACAAATAGAACAGTTATATTGTTAATACCACAACCTGGAGTTCCACGTTTGGTATTCCAGGCCTCGTTTGCAGGATCCTGCCTTTTCGCAACCACTTCCTTCCCTAACACCTGAATCAGTACCAAAAATTAGTAAAGTTGAAAGCTTAGAGCCATAAACACCATTAATAAAACACTAGCTAACAAGGTGAGAAATTGAACATGCGAACCTAGCAGAACATAAAAGAACAAATGGAAAGTATTGGAATGAACAGTCAACATGAAACAACACATCAGGTTCAGTCTTGACATAGCTAATGTCTCTGAATCATTTAAAGAACTCTTGGACAGTGAAACAGGTGTCAATCTTTTCCACTCTTAGCAGTCTTGAGACCCATCAGAATAAGAATCTAAAAACAGGAAAACTCAAAACACGGGATTTCCCAGAATAAAGACGTTAAAAAGATTCAGTATTGGAGTATCATGAGCCTCAAGTGTAATATATTATCTGAAAACAAAGAAGGAGAACAACCATATTTTTTACAACATACCAAAAATTTCAATGACAAAAATAAGCAAACCCCCCAAAAACAAAAGGAGAAAACGACAGCATACCTTAGAAGACGGCGCAAATATAGAACCAAAAATCCCAGTGGAAGAAGAGGAATCCTTTGAACCAAACAACTCAGAAGTGAACGAAACAGAGGAGCCCACTTGCTGCTTATTTCCATCCATTAACACACACCCTTTTCTCTTAAACCTCTGTATATTGCTAAAACTACTCTCTTCCACTCAACGCATATTGGGATATACACATAACAGAATCCTCTATACGTGACAGACACCACCGTTAAAAGAGAAATGGAGAAAGGTGATGACTTGTAGATGAAACAGAAACACAGGGACGAGGAAAAAAACAGAGGAACAAAAGAGAAGTCAAAAACGAAGAAGAGGAAACGTCAAGAGAATGTGTTGTTTTACAGGTGAAAAACTAACACGAAACGGTCGCTTAAACACCAATTTATAAGAGCATGGAAGGTGAAGACTTGGAAGTTGGAATCACATATAATATAATAACATGCACTCTATGTCTAAGAGCAGAGGACTCCGGTGATGCCATTACCCTGGAGACGAGATTCTCTCTCCAGTATTACTCTGTCTTATTCTGTCCTATAAAATTTTAGCCATTTATTTTGTAAGATTTATGCGAGACCCACACGTAATTTACGCGAGACCCACATAAATAAATGGCCGAAATTTATTGAATAAAATAAGACATCATAAATTCATAATATTAGACAGGAGATCTGGACTCATTACTATATTCTATAACAACACCACTTTATGAGAGTTCAACAAAAGTATAGAGTTTTAGCAGTTTAAACCCATAAATAACATAAAATATAAATAAATAAATCTGCATAAATAATAAAAATGTAATCTAATACATAATATGTATTTAACTGTTTAACCACATCAAACGACCAATAATTATATTTGATAATAAGCAGATTGAGTTATAAGATTGAATCTAATGTGCTATTTTTGTAATTAGAGGACTGAATCCAATCCGTTGTTTTTGAAAATGCTATTATGAGAAGCATTTTCAAACAGCACATGAAAAATTAAGAAATAAAAATACGATTATGCCTAAAAATTATTACAATTTACTAAAGAGATAGAAATAGAGATAAAGATAAGTTTATCCGATTATTATAAATTTCATTCTTTTAATCTCACGTACAAATTTAACTTTATTAGTAGCTACCACCTAAAATCGTGAGATTAGTAGTGTATCAACTAACGAGATTAAAGAATGGTAAGTAAACTTTTCTGTTATTATTCGTCTCTTTCTTTTTTTTTGGTCTGAGACCAGGGTATCCACCGGCAGATCCAGTGATTAATCTCCTCGCTGGTTGGGAGGCATCTCACAAGGTGAGACAGCTGGCCCAAAAATTTAAGGCTGTTCCATACCCAAAGTCAAGGATCCGTTTCTTTCTTTGACCGGTCTTTCCATGTCTCTCAACACCTCCAATTTTTTAATTAACTAACTTTGTTTTATAACATGCATCATTTTACACATAAATAGTTAATATTAAATAATTAATTTTATCAAATATCTTTAAATAAATAACTGATGCTATTTACTAATCAAAATAGCTATATTAATCTACTGTTAACAAACTGCTGATAGAATCAATTTTCAGTTAATGCAATTCCCAGAGAGTAATAAAGTTGGTCAATTAATTAAAATTGCTTTTCTTTACGTATTAATCTAAAATCTTTAAGTACTAAGCCGTGATTTGAGGGGTTTTACTTAATTTTTTAGTTTTTAATTCCTTAAATATTTTATTAATGAGGTTACGACCTTATCCTTTTATCTTGTCGGACTGACTAAATGTGGCGTGTCGTTTGCATAAAGTTCATATTCGAATGGTACCGAATTAAATTTATAAAACAATTCAAAAAATTTAATAATTAAATTTTTTTAAGTAAAATTATTTAGGTTTAATTATTTTAAATAATATTACGTATCTATAAATTTAAAGAACTTAAAATTAAAATAATAAGTATGCCCAAACTGAAAATTTGATAGGGCTAACTTCTTATAAGTTAAATATTATATTAATGCTAACATGATATTATTTTTATATTTTTAAATAAAAAGTGAGTCTTATTATCACATAATTATTTTTAAAATTAATTCAAAAGTGAGTATCATAATCACGTAACAATGAGACCACTGTTTACACATTTCAAATAATAAATCTTATTTTACAGCTCTTTAAGATGATATTGATGATTTTATAATAAGATTACATCTTAAAACTAATACTTGTATGAAAGTGGAATAATTTAGCTCTTGATTCAAGTAAAAGACATAAATATCTCGTGGATTAAAAATTATAGAAAATTTTTCTAATTTTTAAATTTCTTGATTTTTTTTATTTTTGGTGTTTTAGAAAAACTTATTCCCATAAATTTTGGTTAAAGAATAATAATAAAATACACTTGATATAAACTTCAAACATAGACTAAACAAATGTCATCAATATAATAATTTAACTTAATTTTTAAGCTTGACATAAATAAATTAAATTTGATTTGAATTTAAGTTTTACATCTTTTATCCCTTAATTTAAGTTTAAGAAATGACCTACCTTCGATAATATTAAAATAATTGATATACTTAGGTAAACAATTTAATTTCGTAAACTGAAGATAGATTAATGCATGTTTTGGATAGAAATGTCAATTTTAGCCCAGGCTAATTCAGGCCGAGCACGGGTTGGGCTGAGCCAACCCATAATCCTATCAAAATAACAAAAACGACGCCTTTTTAATTTTTTAAATGATAAGTCGCCCAACTCGGCCCATTGACATTATTGATTTTGGAAGCAATTAGTAATAATTAAGTTTATATTGATATAAAAGGGATGCTTTAATTAGTTAAATAAGTTGAAAAACATAGTTGGACAAAAATGAAAATATGCTCAAACTTAAAAATATTAACTGATCATGTTTTAAGTTGTTTATTCATAAAATAATTTATATAATTTATATGAATATATTATATGTATTTAATGGATGAAATTGTGTGGATGAACTTGTGTACATCAAAACCATGGTAGTGGATAAAACGTCAAGAGCACAATAACAGAACGACAAATCAAATATAGTAAACACTTGATAAGAATTCTCAGGTTCATTAAAAAAATTCTTAATCTATAATTCTAATATTTACATTTTTTTAAGATTATAATTTTATTTATTTTTTTCACGTGAGTCATTTAAAAACAGTCTCTTTACTAATTTGAGATAAGGTTGCATACTACTGAACCTTCATAAATTTTACGTATCAGCGATAATTTTAGTGGGTTGTTGTTGTTGTACGTTTTTTTAAGAGCCCTTTTTAACCACTTAAAATTATAGAAAATGGCTGCTAATTTTTATCTAATATATTTTATTTAAGTACAAATATTAGGTAATTTTGCATTACCATATGAGATCAATTGTATTAATCCATAAGGTTTTATTATATTTGTTGTTAGGGTTTTTAATAGATATTGATTTGGGGTTAAATACAACAGAAATTTTACAGTTTATCAAGTATATTTGTCGAATTAGTTTTTGATAACATTTTTTTAAATTGGTATCAACCGATCTATACTTTTTAAAATTATCATTAGTGTTATTATGTTTATTTTGTTTTTGGTACTTTTTATTTTATTATCTTCATGATATATTTTGTTTTTAGGTATATCACTTGGTTATATTTTTTATTTATTTACATATTTATTGTAATTTTATCTACATAATAATTTAGCGTGACAATTTTACTTATTTACTTTTTAACATGCATCACTCTTTTATTGTTACATCTGCATGCGGATCTACCAGAAGCAATCTCTCTACTATATAAGAGTAAGATTGCGTAGTATTAGGCCTCCTCAAATCTTGTTTTATTACGAAACTTCAGACTGGGTGTAATAATTATGACAAGACAAAAAATGGTCCTAAGGAAATGGTCATCACTTCGCCTTGTGGAGGAATCAATTATTCATTAATGGTTTCATCAAGAGAACATCAAAAGGAAAAGTTAAGAATATAATGTAAAAGTGTTATTTAATTTGATAAAGTTTGTTTTTCATGTGATTATCAATTTAAAGTTTTATATTCGAGTTAGTCTTCATTTTAATGAATTAAAGGTTGATATAATTAAAAGTAAAAATGAGATTATTTTATAAATATCAGTTAAAATGAATTTTATTATTTAATTTTAAACTGTTAATTTATCAAATAATATATTAAATAGTGATCAAATTTTTAAAATTATTTTCAATCCAGTGTCTAAGTTTTTGAAATTTTCAGTTGAATGACTAATTTTTTAAAATCTTAACAAATTCGATTTAAAATTTTATTCTTAATGATGTGATATGTCGAATAAATATTACATAAATTTGTATTTATTAGCAAAAAATTAATATCTTGAACTAAATTGTTATAGTTTTAAAAGATTAATCTTTCAATTGAAAAATTAAAAAACTTGAGCACTCAATTAAAAAACTCAAAAAATTGAGCATTTTAAAATTAATTACCTCAATAATTTGTTTAAAATACATGTAGATTATGAATCCAAATCAATACAATATCATATGTTTTTCTAATGCCTTTTATCACATATGTCTTGATTGAATATTTTAACTTTTATAAAGTATTAAAAATAACATTTTTAATAAAATTAAGTCTTTTATCAATTATGTACCACACTAAAAATATATATCACACTTAAAAATATATATTATATATTTTTAATGTGAACATAAGTTCATTTTACCACGTGACATCCACGCAACACAACACGTTCAACGTATTAAAATCTAATTTAAAATTTAATTAACTTGTACTTATCCTCGAGTACAAATAAGAATGATAGTGAGCTTTTAACTTGATTAATATCTGTACTACCCGACCTGAAAAATAAACATAGAAGCTAAAAAATATATTTTAAATGGATGTTGAAAAATAGATTTGGATATAGATCTAATGATAACCGAACTGATGGATACTCATATCCTACTCTTTTTTATTAACTATATATTTTTTAATATTTATGGTTAAATATAATAAAATATTAATATTTTATAAGAAGAAATAGCTTTAAAATCTTCACTATACTCTTCAGTCCTCACATTTTTCATCATATTTTATTTTCTTATAGAATGATAATAATCCAAGTGATATGAATATGAAGTTTTGAATGTTGAAGCTTTGGATATTTCAATCTTTATTCTAGTTATTGATTATGAAAAATATATGTTGTCTTTGCACTAGACATTATGTTTTTTATTATTCCAATTTTATGATTTTTTTAATATATACAAATCAAAATCTTGACTTATTATTATTAAAGTAATTTTGATTTGGAGCGTTCGCAAAAATCTACTCTTTATATTTTCTATTTAGAAGTTATATTTTTATGTGCTATACAACCCGATGGATATCCAAAAACCCGAACAACCCAATGGATTTGGATATGGGTAGTAAATCGTAAAAACCGATGGATATGGATATGGATATGGGTTGAGTTATAAAAAATAGATATGGATATGGGTAGAGTAAAACCCGAACCGAACCCTACCCATTGCCATCTCTAGTATCAGAGCCTTCTTTAATTGTTAATCTTAAATTATAGGCTTGATTATTGTTGATTTTGATACAAATTAATTTGTTATACTTCAACGTTTGTCATTACCTGAAGCTATTTCAGACTGCTACTGGAAATTGTTTCCCATATGAGATATTATGCTTTTGTTTGATTTTTGAAAATCACATATGTTAAATCTCTTGTGTTTTTGAGTTCTATAGAAACTAAATCTTCATCTCTATGTTTATTTCTGGAATGTGCTTTTTGGGTTTGTGCATGTTCTATTTCTAGAACACAAAAAAAATTGTTTTGCATCTGGAATTTGTTATACGATGCTTGCCTTGTATTTTAATTCTAGAAATTGATTGATAAAGCCCTAATTTTTGGGTTAAACAACCTTGCTTATTCATGTTTGTGATGTTTGTGCTTCTTCGTTTTTCATTATCCTTCAGTTACTGACTTGTGTCTTCGGTGACTCAGTGGGTCGCCTGTGACATCATGTGTGACACCACAGATGGGCATCACACAACTCCATTGGATGGCATTTGACAACGTCAGTGGGTCGCCTGCGACATTTCGTGTGATGCCACAGATAGGCATCGCACAACACCACTGGATGGCGTTTGATGACGCCAGTGGATCGCCTACGGCATCACGTGCGACACCATATATGGGCATTACTCAAGGCCACTAGATGGCGTCTGACGACACCAGGCGACACATGTCATTAGGCGATTAAATGCCCATAGGTGATGCCATAGGTGACACCATGGATGGTGACGCTTGGGTAGTCCGTGGATGGCAGATGATGGCAGATGCAGGCGGCGATGATTAGGGAACTGTTAGTTAGAGACCCGACGGTTAAGGATGAACCAGAAACGTGGATTGATGGAACAACATGGGTGATGGTTAAGGCGATGTGGGAGCAGTTTTAGAAGCAGTTAGATGCTTCTAGAGAAGATGACATGGGAGCAATTTCAAAAGTAATTGGATGCTTCTGAAGAAGACGACGTGGGAGTAGTTTCAGAAGCAATTAGATGTTTCTAGAGAAGACGATGGGCGCGTGTCCCACACGCTCCCATCATCCTCGAAGGTCGACTCCAACAGATGTGATTGGCGTATGCACTACACAAGCCAGTCGTTGTCCTTTTTTATCGCGGGGCATGTGCAGTGCATGATCCCCACGTGTCCTCTTCTAGTGCGTGCAGTGCATGCTCCAAACACCCCCAACCCTTTTTATGTGTTTTAAAAATATTTTTTAAAACCCTAAATTGTCCTTTAATTAATTTAATAGTGTCCTTTAATTAATTTAATAGAGCTTACGTTAATTTCAACTCCTAATTAAATTGAAAAGTGTTTTATTAATTTTTGAAAAAAATTTCGAAGGGAATTTTTATTAGAAAATTTTGGAATTTAATTTAATTTTTTAAGACTTAAATTATTAAATTAAATTTTTATTAAGTCAATAATTATAATTAAGCAAAAGTTTTAAATAATTTCTTTTATAATTGGATTATGTTTGAAATTATAAATATAATGAGATTATATTATTTTGACGAGACCAGAAATTTTCAAAATTTTAAATCCCTCAATAAAACGTTAAGTATGCGTTATGAATGTGATAGTTATCTTCCATTATTTGAGAATAAAACTAGAATTCTGTTTATCATTTAGCTTGTTGAGTAAACTCAAGGTCACTTTAACCCGGATATATTTTATCTTAAATTAATGGTTTCTACTTTACTAAAATTGTATGATTTGGATGAGTAAAATTATGATCATATAAATTTAGAGACAGGGTTAGGAATAATATATTTGATATTTTTTGGCAAAAGTTGTCACCTAACAATTCTAGGAGTCATATGAGATGTGATTAAAAAGTTGTTTTCTACCTAATTTATTTTAAATTGGTTTGTTGAGCAAACTCAAGATCAATTAATTTTAAATAGAATCCTAGCCTACTAAGAAATTATTTGATAATTTTTTGATATAATAGTGAGGGCTATTATTTTGTAGAAAATTGTGGAGTAATTAAATATTTTTAAAGTCCTTAGTTTATTTGATTTTTGGATATAAACTAATATATGCTCCTTTTATGTTTTTCGGTTATTGAATTTGAAAAAGAGTACCAACCTAACATTGAGGAGCATCATGGATGTTAACAAGCTGACTGGACCCAACTTTTTGGATTGGTTATGAAATTTAAGAATAGTTTTTAGGCAAGAGAAGCAATTGTACGTTCTTGATAAAAATTGATGAAGATTGGGAGAAATATCAGCATTATGTTGATGAAGTTAAACAAGCTACATGTGTGATGTTAGCTTGCATATCTCCTAAACTTCAGAGGCAGCATGAGAACATGAATGCACCTACTATGATATTGCATCTTAAGGAGTTATTTAGTGCGCAAAGTAGGGTAGAGAGATATCAAATCTCCAAGGCATTATTTCAATGCAAGATGATAGAAGGATCTTTAGTCAACGTTCATATGTTGAAGATGACTAAGTATATTGAAAAATTGACCCAATTAGGTTTTGTTATGGACCATAAGTTAAGCATTGATCTGGTTCTGCAATCTTTGAGTTCAAGTTTTTCACATTTCATTATGAACTTCAATATGAGTCAGAAGGAAATGACACTGCCTGAACTGTTAAACATGCTTAAGACTGCGGAAGGGTGCCTTAACAAGGAACCCAGTTCTATACTTGTTAGTAGTTCTTCTAAAAGAAAGAAAAAGGACTTTAAGAAGAATAATAATAAGAAACAGAAGGCTTCTACTAATGTACAAAAAGCCAAAAGAGGTGTCAAGAAGAAGAGTAATGATAAGGGCATATGTTTTCATTACGGAGTCAATGGACATTGAAGAGGAATGACCCATCTTATTTTGCTAGCCTGAAAGATAAAAGCCTTAAAGAAGTTGTCTCTTTCGATATGTTTATGATTGAGATCAATCTTTCTAATTTTGTTCCACATTCTTAGGTATTAGATACTGGTTGTGGTTCTCACTTATGTAATAATATATAGATGCTAACAAGGAGTAGATCATTGAAGAAAGATGAATTGGACCTGTGAGTTGGCAATGGAGCAAGAGTTGCTACATTAGCTGTAGGAACTTATAGTTTAACTTTGCCTTCTAACCTTATATTAGAACTTGATAATTGCTATTATGTTCCTGTTATTACAAGAAACATCATTTCTATTTCTTATTTGGATTTGAATGGATTTGTTTTTATAATTAATGATAACAGTTGATCATTTTATTAAGATGATGTTTATTATGGATCTGGATTGCTTATAAATGGTAGTATGAGTTAGATCTTAAAAGGCCAATTCTTAACATAAATAGTAAGAAAAGAAAATTAAGTTACCAAACTCCATCTTATTTATGGCATTGTAGGTTAGATCATATCAATGAAACTAGAATCACAAATTACATAAAGAAGGATATTTAGATCCTTTTGATTATGAATCATATGAAATTTGTGAATCTTATTTATTGGGAAAGATGACCAAACTACAATTTAAAGGAAAGGGACAACGTGCTAATGAGTTACTAGAATTATTACATTCAAATGTATGTGGACCTATGTCCACAAATATTGGAGGCAGATACTCATATTTCATTACATTCAAGTATGACCATTCTAGATATGGTTATGTACACATGATGAAACAAAAGTCTGAATCATTTGAAAACTTCAAAGAATTTAGACTAGAGGTAGAGAAAGAAATTGGCAAAAGTATTAAGACACTTAAATCAGATCAAGGTGGTGAATACTTAGACCACGAGTTTCTTGGTTACTTAAAAAAGAATGGGATTCTCTCACAATGGTTTCCTCTTCCAACTCCACAACATAATGGAGTTTATAAGAGGAGAAATCATATGCTATTAGATATGGTACATTCTATAATGAGTCATGCAGTCCTTCCTATATCCTTTTGGGGATACACAATTGAAACCACAATATATTTCTAAATAAAGTTCCATCTAAATCAATTGATAAGACATATATGGACTGGTAGAAAACCTGGATGATCACACTTAAAGATTTAGGGATGTGAAGCTTATGTGAAGCGTGCTATATCTAATAAGCTTCAAGCTAAATCAGATAAATGCAAATTTGTGGAGCATCCGAAAGAAAGTTTCAGTTATCAATTTTATCATCTTATTGAGCAAAAGATGTTTGTCTCAAGACATGCTACATTCTTAGAAAGAGAATTTATTCTCAAAGAAAGTAGTGGGAGTGAGGTTGAACTTATAGAAGTTCAAGAACCACAAGTTCACATTGACATGGAACAAGAACCTTAAGTTAATATATTTGATGTACAACTGAGAGTTCAGAAGACACATAGTCCACAACGAACTAGTAGGATACGTCATCCTCTCACTAGATTAGATCTACATATAAAATATGGAAAGGATAACATATCACTCATACATGATGAGCCTACTACTTTTAAAGAAGCAATGTCAGACATTGATTCTTTAAAATGGAAAGAAGCCATGAAATCTGAAATGGAATTCATGTACACTAACTAAGTATGCAATTTGGTCGATGCATTTGAAGGTATAGAACCTATTAGGTGAAAATGAATTTTTAAGAGAAAAACTGATATGGATGGAAACGTACATATGTATAAAGAAAGGTTGGTGGCAAAAGGTTATAGAAAAAAACAAGGAGTTAATTTTTATGAAACTTTTTTGCCAGTAGCAATGCTTAAATCCATAAGGATTTTATCAGCTATTGCAGCATACTATGATTATGAAACTTAGTAAATAAAACAACATTTCTCAATGGGAATTTGCAAGAAGATATGTATACAAGTTGCAAAGGTCCATTTATGGACTTAACCAAGCATTGTAGAATTGGAGAATCCGGTTTGATGAAACAATCAAAGAGTTTGATTTTATTAAAAATATGAATGAACCTTGTGTTTACAAAAAGGTAAGTGGGAGTGCAATCATCTTCTTAGTTCTTTATGTGGATGATATATTACTTATTGGAAATGATATTTCAATGCTCCAGTCCATTAAGATACAGTTATCTAAGAACTTTTCCATAAAGGATATGAGAGAAGCAGCTTATATACTAGGTATAAAGATCTATCGAGATAGATTAAAAAGGTTGCTTGGATTATCTCAATCCACTTATATAAATAAAGTGAGAATTCCAAAAAGGAATTATTACCTATATTG
The DNA here is from genome assembly GCA_027568895.1 of Erythroxylum shatona. NCBI lineage: Eukaryota > Viridiplantae > Streptophyta > Magnoliopsida > Malpighiales > Erythroxylaceae > Erythroxylum > Erythroxylum shatona. The sequence continues at coordinate 26,500 of JAOSBK010000005.1, read as the reverse complement.
CATGGGATTTCTCTCTCACAGAGTATGTGTACATAGACACAAAAAGAGAGAGATAGATGGATTGTATTCCATATGCTTTGACAATTGGATCAATCATGTATGCGATATTATATACTAGACTAGTTGCTGCTTATGCTTCGAGCATAACAAGCAGATATCAAGCTAATCCTAACGAGGGTTACTAGATGGTTGTGAAAAACATCTTGAAGAACTTAAGAAGTACTAAAAATATTTTTCTAGTCTATGGAGGAACTGAGCTAAGAGTTTAGGGTCATTCGAATGCCAGTTTCTAGTCTGATCAAGATCATAGCAGATCATAGTTAGGGTATATTTTTACTCTTTATGGTGGTATGATTAGTTGCAAGAGTTCCAAACAACCAACCATCGCAGATTCAATGACCGAAGCAAAGTACATTTTAGTGTCAGAGGCGACAAAGGAAGCAGTTTGGATCATGAAGTTCATCACTGAACTTGGAGTGCTTCCTAGCATTATTGAGCCCATAGTATTGTATTGTGACAACAACGGTGCTATTGCACAAGAAAAGGAACCCAAGTCTCATCAACGGTTTAAACATGTACTCAGGAAGTTTCACTTGATCAGGGAGATAGTGGAGTGGAAAGACATAACATTGAGTGAGTTCCCACTAAAGAGAATCTAGTAGATCCTTTTACTAAGCCATTGTCTCAAAAGAGACATAATCAACTTATGGATGGATATGGCATTAGATTCATAGGGGATTGGCCTTAGTGTAAATGAGAGATTGTTAGTTTATACCCTTGCCGCCAATCAATTGGATGCAAATTAATGTATGACATTATATTTTAATTAATGAAAAGGCTTTATTTATCTTTATGTATTAATTTAATTAATATTTTATGTTGGGACCCAATAAGGACCAATAATCATTCCAAATTAACCAATGGATCTTCAAGATTAATCCCATCTTTCAAACATTTCTCATTTCATCCAATACATCATGAACTTTCAAATCTTAATTTCATGAACACACACCTAAAATCAATCAAATTTCTTAACCTCAATCAAACAGTCACTTTACTCTTCACATAAGTCATGGAAATACTTTTCCATGTTCATCAAATTCTCACAATTTCAATCTTAATAAACATATCGCCCAAGTATGATCATAATACTGGGCTCTGATACCATAACTGTTGGATCCGAAACCCAACTGCTTAAACGTAACACTTTCACTCTTGCTCTGATACCATATCTGTTGGGACCCGATCCGGAACACCGGATCCCAACCGGAACGAATACGGAGACAAATGCGAAAAGCGAAGCGAATGGAAACGGAATGAACAGAACGAGGCGAATAGCGAAATGCGGAAGCCAATAGCAAAAATGAACGCGAATCACAAAGCAAAAGAATCGAAAGCGAAGCAAATATTCGAATCGGAATACGAATAACAAATCGGATAGCAAAGCAAAAGCAAAACGAAAGCGAAAGCGGGATCGAATCGAATGCAAATCGAATACGGATAGAAAACAAAGTAAGCAAACAAATCAATTGGAACTGAAACACATTCCGACATCCGAGAACAAAGAAAATGAGAAATATGATCGCGTTGGAAACCTAGACTATCCAATCCGAAATCCGGTATAAATTTTTTTTTCTTTCTTTCATTTCTTTTTCTTATAACCATCATATTAAAGCTCATTTGAATCAAAAACAAATAATTCCCACATTGGAAATTCATCCATATACAAATCTCAAATTTATCATACTCTTATATACACTCATACATGTCCAAAATCTCATTTTTATCCCAATTTTATCAAAAATTCGGCAGCATAACGGCTGCCTTTGACCTAACCCAAAACCTGCAAATGGTACAAATTACACTTCTAAATTTCCAATCAATCATACAATTATCAAAATCAACCGGACCCTCCGTCCGGGATCTCAGCAGAAGCAAACGCAAACCTATTTCTAAATCATATCCCAATCATATTCAATATCTCAAATCCATATTCAAAATCCTCATTCCATATCCAATTACATAAATAAAACATAACCATACACAATTATCCGTAGCCAAATCACTAATCGTATACAATCCCAATCATTCATAAATGACAATTTCAATCTGAATAGCCATTCATACCTGACACAATTCCAGAAATCGAATACATTATACTCAATTCCCTTTCATAACTTTATTAAAATACACATGTCCAGAACTCAGAATACATTCTCACAATGACTTACATAACACACTTTAATGGCATTCCAAGCCCAAATACTTAAGATACACTCTGAACAAAAACGAACAAAGGTCTTTACTTTCTTTCATCTGATCTCCTGCATGAAACCTGGAGATGGGGATGAAAGGGGGGTGAGCTACACAGCTCAGTGGATAACACATTTATAAACTGACAAATAAGCCGAAATCATTTTTCATAATCTTTTTGCCAAAAGGGGCTAATTTTTCAAACTTTATAACTTTTCAAATAGTTTCCTCAAACCTTTCAATTTTTCAAACTTTGCATACCTTTCAATATTTTTCAAACATTTTTCAAAATTTTCATAAATCATTTTCTCATTTTTTCAAAATTCTCGAATTTTTCATAAATATGAATGCAAACACAGAAACAAAATCGAAAGCACATAACATATCAAAATGGTCTGGTTCGGTCCAAAACAGAACGTACTGCACATTCCCGAATAGCGGTCCTGTGCAGTCGTGAACAGAACGTACTACACTTTCCGGCATAGCGGTCCAGTGTAGTCGTGAAGGGAGTCCAGAATCGGAGCTCCATGCCACTAGCGGGCAGTCGGGAGAAGGCTATAACGAAAAGAGACAGTGCACTGACTCACAGAAGGACCTGACCATACCCACATAACACATAAGCGAAAACGGAAATTCAAATTGCCCGAAGGCACTTTTCAAATTCTTGATTTTCTTCAAATTTTTTTCATATAATGCATACACATTCACTAATTTCAACAGTCAAATCATTCAATCAATCACTAATTTCAACAATTTGAATAATTTATCAATGCATACACAACAAATGCATTTTCAGAAATTTCTATCGATTTATTTTCAAACATTTACAAAAACAATAATTTATCAAAAATCCACTTTTTGCTTTCTTTATTTTTTTTTTCAAAATTTCTTTCTTTAATTTTTGAAAATTGCATATATAGCTTACAAATCAAAATATAAATATGCTACCCACCTCGAATTAATGCCAGAAGCTTGTCCAAATCATCAATTCTCCAAATTCCTTCTTCTTTCCTCAACTTAAAAATTCCCTAAGCCACAAATATCCAAATTCATCATCATAATTTGCATAATTCTCAAACTTAACTATAGGAAATTCATAATCATCATATTTCCA
>JAOSBK010000004.1:36660739-36680589 GCA_027568895.1 Erythroxylum shatona | reverse complement strand
TCAACTTCCATTTCAATCATCTCATCCACTTAAACTTTCATAACCAAAACTAATCTTCAAAGTCATCAAAACCAATATATTCTTTTTCTCATCAATTTCCTCAAGGCATAAAACTTCTATAACACAATTCATATCCGAAAACACTCACTGAATTCATTTTAATATTTCTAATTTTCACCGAAAGTTCGGGGTCCAACAGTGTGGGTCATCATCGAGAGGGAACCCCAGGCTACGGCAAAGAAATGGCACTGGAAGAAAAGATGATCGTGTGTCTCTATAGAAGAACCACAAAGTAGACAAGACGAAGAAGTTAAGACGCCAAAAAACTGGAGCCTGTCCATGATCCGAAGATGCTCCTGCGATGCCAACCAGAGGACAAAAGAGTGGCATGGAATGTGCCCTAGGAACCACAGTAAGTGGTGGATCGGGTCCACTGGATGTCAAGTTCGGAGAAGGTTCAAGGCTGAGTCGACAGAGAAGACTCCAGACCAGTGACCTTTCCAAACCCAACTATTGGCAAGCTGAATCTGTGGTCGAATGCGAAATGAGTCCCAGATCAGCTGTAGCTCACTGCTCCCCGCTGGAAAGACCCACTCCCCATCATGAATGATCTCCGAGACCCTAGCATCCCAAGAGAGCCTAGTAGTAGAGAGGTCATAGAAGGAGAATCGGTCACGTAAAGGGCCCTGATTTGGTAACCAATAATCCTGCCAAAGCGACATGTCTCTCCCATCTCCAATACAAGCTACAATAAGGCCTCGACACCACTCTCGACTCAACAGAATCTTCCGCCAAACCCAAAAAGATCTCGACGGGACTCGAATATGCCAAAAGAAGTGACCTCGCAGCTACACTGCATGTACCCACATAGTCTAGGTAGAAGATCTGTCTGTGAATAGTCGTCACACGTACTTGAGCGTGGCTACCCTATTCCAATCTCGGACCTTCCTAACTCCAAGTCCACCCTCTTGCCTCGGACAACAGACTGACTCCCATGCCACCTTAGCCCTAGTGTGTGACAATGAAGTACCCGTCCAAAGAAAAGCTGACAGAATACTCTCAATGCGATGGGTGATGCTAACAGGTAGAATAAACATACCGAACCAGTAGACCTGTATATAGAAGAGTACAGATTGAATCAACTGCAGTCGACCTGTGTAGGTAAGAGAGGCTGAAGTCCACAACCAAATCCTGGAAAGTATCCTCTCAACCAAGGGAGACAATCTGCATGTCGCAGTCGTGTAATGATAAGAGGGATACCCAAGTATGGGATCGGGAGGGAACCAATCTGAATCCCAAGAGCGCTGTGTAAAGAGGAAACCTCCATCTCGGGGATCCCTGAAAAGAACACTTGGCTCTTATCCGAGTTCATGGCCAACCTAAAAACCCTCTCAAAAACTGTCAGAGCCTGTCGGATGATTGCAAGAGAAGCTGAATTTGCACGACTGAAAATCATCAAATCATCCGCAAAACAGAGATGAGTGAGGGAAATTTGCTTGCACCGCCAATGATAGCTATAACTTGGAGATGCTGTCTCCTCGCACAGTATCCCATCTAACCCCTCCATTGCTAGTACAAATAGATAAGGAGAAAGGAGGTCCCCATGTTGCACCCCTCGTATGGCAGCAAAATACCCATGAAGGGATCTATTAAGTGCTACCGAGAAATGGGCAGATCTGAGACATGCCTCAATCCATCTGATCATACTATCGGGAACTACAATGGTCCTCAATCCTAGTAGAATAAACTCCCAGCTGACAGTATCAAAAGCCTTGCGAATATCAACCTTGAGACCACATCGTGGTGGGCAGCGATCAAGGTGATAGTCATGCATCAACTCCTGAGTCAGAAAAATAGTATCTGCAATCTACGGCCCTGAGACAAAAGCCATCTGAGCTTTCCCAATCACCTCTGGTACAACAACTTTAAACTGATTTGCAATGACCTTTGAGATGCACTTGTAAAGGACATTGCAGCAAGAGATCGGCCTAAAGTCACTCAGTGTCTACGGGCTCTCCATCTTGGGAACCAAGGTAATCCTAGTAGAATTAACCCATCGAGGCATAGCCAATGTAGAAAAGAAATGCCGCACTACAGCTCTAAAATCAAGTCCGATAATATCCCAACACCTCTTAAAGAAAAAAGAGGTGTAGCCATCAGGTCCTGGAGCCTTATTCTCTGGGATAGAGAATAATGCAGTATATATCTCCTTGTCCGAGACGGGTCTCTCCAATGGACGAATCATATCCTCAGGAATACGACGAGTGAAGAAACGAGCAGCATCAGCTGAAGGAAGCAAGGGGGGAGATCAGAGGATACCTTGAAAATAATCCACCATCATCTGTCCCAGCTCTCCCTGATCTGTGATAAAAATGTCGGTCCCATCAAGCAACCCATGTACCTAACCTCTGACCTGGCGATGGATCAAGGATTTGTGGAAAAAAATGAGTTTTCTGTTCCCCCAAAGCAAACCACTGGATCCTAGATCGCTGTCGTTAAAATGACTCCTCATCCTGTATCAGTCACTAGTACTGTCTAGCAAGGTCACGCTCTGCAATACCTAGATCGGGCGAGTGCGGGCAAGCATCGAGAGCTGCCTGAGCGGAGACCCACCGGGTCCGTGCCTCCCTAACTCTGCTAGAAATATGGTTGTAGTCCTGAAAGTGGAAGGACTTCAACTCTCGCTTGAGCAGACCTAACCGGTGAGTCAAGTAAAACATCGGGTCTCCTCGCACTGGTGTAGCCCAAACTCTCCTGACAAATTCTAAAAAGTGGGGATTATCAGCCCAACATTTCAGAAACTTGAAAGCAGTAGGAGGCCGAAGTCGCAGGGAATCAAAATGAACAACCAAAGTGTTGTGATCAGAAATATCACGTGGCAGAACCTCTATAAAGGTGCTAGGCCATGAGGTGAGCCATGCGGAGTTGCCAAAACTCCATTCCAACCGTTTGAGAATAGAACCCGATCCCTCCCGACCATTATGCCAAGTATAACGTAGACCCAAGTAAGGAAGTCGAAGCAACTCAGAATCATGTATACACTCCCCAAACTCATCCATATGGCGATACCACCCAATATCTCCACTGACTCTGTCTGAATGACTCAGTATGGCATTAAAATCACCCAACACCAACCAAGGCATAGAATGGAATCGGTCAGCTTAACTGTGGAGGAAGTCCCAAAGCTCTCACCTAGTGCTCGGGTCTGAAGACGCTCCTGTGGTGCCAACCAAAGGATGAAAGAGTGTCGTCGAACGTGGCCTGGGAACCACAGTAAGTGGTGAATCTGGTCCACTGGATGTCGGGTTCGAAGAAGGTTCCAGGCAGAGTTGACAGAGAAGACTCCTGACGAGTGACCTTTCTAAACCTAACTATCGAAAAGCTGAATCTGTGGTCGAATGCGGACTGAGTCCCAGATCTGCTGTAGCTCACTGCTCCCCTCCGGAAAGACCCACTCCCCATCATGCATGATCTCCAAGACCCTAAAATCCCAAGAGAGTCCAGTAGTAGAGAGGTCACGAAAGGAGAATCGGTCACGTAAAGGGCCCTGATCTGGTAACCAATAATCCTGCCAAAGTGAAATGTCTCTCCCATCTCCAATACAAGCTACGATAAGGCCTCGGCACTACTATTGGCTCAACAAAATCTTCAGTCAAACCCAAGAAGATCTCGACGGGACTCAGATATGCCAAAAGGAACAACCCCGTAGCAACACTGCACGTACCTATATGGTCCATGTAGAAGATCTGTCTGTGAATAGTCGCCACACATACTTGAGCGTGGCAACCCTATTCCAGTCTTTGGCCCTCTTAACTCCAAGTCCACCCTCCTGCCTCGAATGACATACTAACTCCCATGCCACCTTAGCCCCAGTGTGTGACAATGAAGTACCCCTCTAAAGAAAAGCTGACAGAATACTCTCAATAAGGCGGTGATGCTAGCAGGCAAAATAAACATACCGGATCAGTAGACCTGTATCGAGAAGAGTACAGATCTAATCAACTGCAGCCGACCTGTGTAGGTAAGAGAGGTCGAAGTCCACAGCTGAATCCAGGAAAGTATCCTCTCAACCAAAGGGAGACAATCTGCATGTCTCAACCGTGTAGAGATAAGAGGGACACCCAAGTAATGGATCGGGAGGGGACCAATCTGAATCCCAAGAGCGTTCTGTAAAGAGGAAACCTCCGTCTCGGGGTCCCTGAAAAGAACACTCGACTCTTATCCGAGTTCATAGCCAACCTGGAAACCCTCTCAAAAACTGTCAGAGCCTAGCAGATGATCGCAAGAGAAGCTAAATCTGCACGACTAAAAATCATTAAATCATTCGCAAAACAGAGATGAGTGAGCGAAATCTGCCTGCACCGCCAATGATAGCTATAACCCGGAGATGCTGTCGCCTCGTTCAATATCCCATCTAACCCCTCCATCGCCAGTACGAACAAATAAGGAGAAAGGGGGTCCCTCTATTTCACCCCTCGTGTGGTAGCAAAATAATCATGAAGGGATCCATTAAGTGCTACCAAAAAATGGGCAGATCTGAGACATACCTCAATCCATCTGATCATGCTATCAGGCCACGGGCCACGGAGTTTGTATCACATCCCAGGCCACTGGGGAAGCTATAGGAGAAGCTGTACACGGGATTGGGTCAACAACCAGAGGCGCTATCAAAATCAGGGGCGCAACTACAGGCTAGGGAGTCACAGGGGCGTGTATCACCTCCCTAGTCACCGAGGGAGCTGCAGGTGATGTGGGGGCAACTGGAAGATCGAGTGCGGGGTGGGGAACCGAAGGTGTCGTAGCAGGTGGAGGGGCACATGAGTGTCTATAAACATGACACATGGAGCAATGCTTAGGCGTCCCCTCGCACTCCAATCGAATGCGAATCGACTCAGCACTCAATTTGCAGCGAATGGTAATCTCGCGTATCAGCTCCGTGGGGGTAGAAAGCTCTACCTAGAGCCTAGCAAAAGACAGATGGGTGTGAGTGTAGGTGTGTCGATCGCAGAGAAGAGGCTGCTCGATCTGTTGGTCGATGAGGTCGAGACTGTGCTCATTCTAGAGAGGGAATGGTAGCCCATATAATTGGACCCAAATAGGTACACAGGACACCCGGGATTTATCATACTCAAAATGCGGGTGCCATTGTTAAAAAACAATGGCTTTTCTGCCAAAAATCCGCGGGCCCTGCTCGAGGACAATCTGTGCTGCTGCCTCAGACTAGAAACGAAAGAAAAAGAACCCGATGCCTGTGGAGATGACATCCTCGAGGCCTAGGGTCCACCAAGCTCATGTAGCAAGTGTCCATATGGCAGGAAAGGGCATGTTATGCCCTGGAAAAAATCCTATCAAACAACGAGTCCACTGGTGCAAACTCACATCCATACAATCATCCGGTATATCAAGCATGTCCACCAATGGCTTTTTAGCCATAATCGGGAAACGAAATCTAGTATTGGGATCCATGAAACTGATATGCTCAACCCAGGAGAAGTCAGAGGATTTTTTACCAGTGTTTTTCCTAGGTTGAGCATGCAAGCTAACAGCAAGGGCATTTAAAGAATTTCTCAAAAGGGCAGTTCGGTAATTACCTCCACCATGGGCTGTTGGGCTAGTCTGTTGAGGGTGCAGTTTGGGTGTCAGCCCAATATCTCCTCCAGGTGCTACTAGGCCCAAAGTTGTGGATTGCCCCTTCAGCCCATCAATGGCTGATGGGTCTTAGTGTAAGGACCCTTCCTTAAGCCCATCAAGAGGAGGCCCACATGTAGGTGAAGCCAAAGTCCTCTTGCTCCCCTTTGGTGCTCCAAAGGCGTGACCATCATCTCCCATGGCCAGACGTGCTGCTACCTTACCGTCAGTGATGGAACACCAGTGAGCTGGAGTTGGTGGCTTGGGGGGAACCTCCACCCTAGGCGCTGTCGAAGACTCAGCTGCTGCCAATGAGGTGGTCTTCGATGATAGAAGTGCCAGATGCGGAGGTGGCGCAAGGACATCCTGTGAAGCTAGGGTCGTCGACGGAAACACTAGATCTGGTGGGCATAGTGTCTCCTACGAAGCAAGGAGGGCATCCAACGGTGCTAAGTGGTTGGATAGGGAAGGTAGCATCCCCTTCTGCAACACCGACAAGGAGATCCGATGAGATTCCGCAGTGATGGCGACACCTTCGGTGATGCAAACTCGAGCTCCTCCTCCTCCGATGGGTAAGCATTGTGTGTGGGCTAGTTGTGGGCTGGAGTGGGTTGTGAGATTTGCAGGTGAAAGGGCGATGGGGGAAGAAGATGGAAAGTGGGGATTTTCGGTGGATTTTTGGGTGATCGGAAGTGATCAGATGGCAAAACAAAGTGGTGGGTGTGTATATCGGAAGATTGCGAGTGGAATGATGTGTGTGTTAAAGGAAAATGGTCACCGGAGAGGAGTCCGGCGACTGCTCCGACGGTAGCTGCGGTTGTGGAAGGGCTGTGAACACTAGGCAGTGGACTGTTTGTGGTGGCCGGAGATTTTGTCCTGCTTTTCCAAGCCATATTGTTAGAGAGAAGTCAGAGAAAAATCTCTGACTAAAACTCCCCCTCCCTCCCTCCCTAAACCCTAAAACTTTTTTTTGAAGAAAGTAACATGATATATTAATAAAAGGAGGGTTCATACAAGAAAGAGAACTATATACAGAGTAAAACAAATAGCGACAGGCAGCACTCAAAATAAAACAAAAGTCACAAGTGGCTCGCAAACATAAGAAATAAGCCACAGGCGGCTCTCAAAACAAAATAAAAAGCCGCAGGCGGCTCTCAATACAAAACAAATCAACTATGTGGAAAGCCTTCAAATATGCCGTTGAAGGACAGGTATCTGAAGATGAGTCTCAAGGTTGAGAACTCGAGAATGGATAAGCTCAGTGATGTCCTCAATAATCTCGTGGGTGGATCGAATTCGCCTACTGAAGATGTGGTTATTCTTTTCATACCAAAGAAAGTAGACAATGACTGAGAGTTCTAACCGTGAGAGCAGGTGTCGATAATCCTTGCGCCGACAGAGATAAGTCGATTCCTATTGAAGAAGAGGAGCCCAAGATATCGACGGCTAAGCAGTTTGGGTCTTCATCGAGATGGAGCCCCAAACTATGGCAAAGAATCAGCACTAGAAGAAAAGGTGGTCGTGTGTCTCCGTAGAAGAGCCACAAAGTACACAAGTCGAAGGAGCCAGGACGCCAAAAAATTGAAGCCTATCTATAGTCCGAAGATGCTCTTGTGATGCCAACTATAGGATGAAAGAGTGTCGTGGAATGTGCCTTAGGAACTACAATAAATGATAGATCGGTCCACTGGACGTTGGGTTCGGAGAAGGTTCCAGGCCGAGTCGACTGAGAAGACTTCGAATGGGTAACCTTTCCAAACCCAACTATCAGAAAGCTGAAGCTGTCGACGAATGCAGACTAAGTCCCAGATTTGTTGTAGCTCACTGCTCCCCTCAGGAAAAACCCACTCCCCATTATGAATAATCTCCGAGACCCTAGCATCCCAAGAGAGCCCAGTGGTGAAGAGATCACGGAAGAAGAATTGATCACATAAAGGTCCCAGATCCGGTAACCAATAATCCTACCAAAGGGAAGTATCTCGCCCATCACCAATACAAGCTACTATAAGGCCTCAGCACCACTCTCGGCTCAATAAAATCTTCTACCAAACCCAGGAAGAGCTCGATGGGACCTAGATATGCCAAAAAGATCTACCTTGCAGCAACACTGCATGCACCCACATGGGCCATGTAGAAGAGCGGTCGATGAATAGTCGCCACACATACTTAAGCGTGGCAACCCTATTCCAGTCTCTGACCCTCTTAACTCCAAGTCCTCCCTCTTGTCTCGGAAGACAAATTAACTCCCATGCCACCTTAGCCCCAATGTGGGATAGTGAAGTACCTCTCTAGAGGAAAGCCGACAAAATACTATCAATACGGCGGGTAATACTAGCAGGCAGGAGAAACATACCTGACCAGTAGACCTGCATAGAGAACAACACAGATCGAATAAGCTGCAGCCGACCGGTGTAGGTGAGAGATGCTGAGGTCCACAGACGAATCCAAAAAAGAATCCTCTCCACCAAAGGCAGACAATCGGCATGCCTCGGACGTGTAGTGATAAGAGGGACTCCTAAGTAACGGATCGGGAGAGAACCAATCTGAAGCCCAAGTGTGTGCTATAAGGAGGAAACCTCCTCTTCGAGGATCCCTGAGAAGAAGACTCGGCTCTTATCCAAGTTTATGGTCAATCCTAAGACCCTCTCAAAATCTGTCAAAACCTGCCGGATGATCCCAAGTGAAACTGAGTCTGCTCGACTAAAGATCATCAAATCGTCCACAAAACAAAGATGAGTGAGGGAAGTCGGTCCACACTGCCAATGGTAGCGAAAAGAAGGAGATGTTGTTGCCTCTCTCAATATCCCATGTAACCCCTCCATCGCCAGTACAAACAAATAAAGAGAGAAAGGGTCTCCCTGTCTCACCCCTCGTGTGGCAGGAAAATAACCATGAAGAGAGCCATTAAGTGCTACAGAGAAATGGGCAGATTTAAGACATACCTCAATCCATCTGATCATGGTGTCAGGAACTTCAATGGTCCGCAATCCCAATAATATAAACTCCCAGCTGATAGTATCAAATGCCTTACGAATATCTACCTTGAGAGCACACCGTGGTGGTGAGCGATCAAGGTGATAATCGTGCATCAGCTCCTGGGTCAGAAAGATGCATCAGTAATCTTTCACCCCGGGACAAAAGCCATCTGAGCTTCCCCAATCACCTCCGATAGGACGACTTTAAATCGATTGGCAATGACCTTAGAGATACACTTATAAAGGACATTGCAGCAAGAGATCAGTTGAAAGTCGCATCAGTGTCTGCGGACTCTCCACCTTGGGAACCAAGGTGATCCTAGTAGAATTGAACCAGTGAGGCATAGCCGAGGTAGAAAAGACATACCACACTGCTGCTCGAAAGTCTGCTCCGATAATATCCTAGCACCTCTTATAGAAGAAAGAGGTGTATCCATCCGGTCCTGGGGCCTTATCCTCCGGGATGGAGAATAAAGCAGTCCGTATCTCCTCATCAGAAACTGGTAGCTCCAGCAGCAAAACCAAATCTGCTGGGATACATTGAGTAAAGAATCGAGCATCATCAAATGAAGGAATCGAGGGAGGAGAGTGGAGAATACCCTGAAAATAGTCCACTGCCAGCTGCCCAAGGGCTCCCTGATCTATAATAAAGGTGTCGGTCGCATCATATAACCCATGTGCCCATCCTTTGACCTGGCGATGGAGCAAGGATTTATGGAAAACTATAGTGTTATGATCGCCTAGTGCAAGCCATTGAACTCTAGATCACTATCGATAAAAGGACTCCTCATCCTGCATCAAGTGGTAGTATTGTCGAGCGAGGTCACGCTCGCCAATACCTAGATTTGACGAGTGTAGGGAATCATCCAAAGCCACTTGAGCAATGTCCCACTGGGTCCGTGCCTCTCGGACTCTACTGGAAATATGACTATAGTCCCGAAAATGGAATGACTTCAGCTTACGCTTAGTCAGGGGCCGATGTCGTGGGGTGCCAAACTGGACCACTATAGAACTGTGGTCAGAAATGTCACACGGCAAAACTTCTGTAAAGGTAGTAGGCCAGGATGTGAACCATGAGGAGTTGCTGAAACTCCAGTCCAATCGGTGAAGGATACACCTCAACCCTTCCCTACTGTTATGCCAAGTATACCGCAAACCTCTATACGGAAGCCGTAACAGCTCAACATCATGTACACACTACCCAAAATCATCCATATGGCTGTACCACCCAGTATCACTGCCGACTCGGTCTGAATGACTCAGAATACTGTCAAGCCAAAACTATAACCCTCTCTCCATCGAATCACCACATTACTGATGCCCTGAAGGGTAGTGACCGGGTCTCGAATCTTAAACATACTCGGATCCCAACATAGTAAAATATGACAAGCAATCTAATCTGTAACATTACTGAAAAAATCCCATCCTCGATAAGTAGTAGAAACGACACCCGCCAAATTTGGAGAAATAACCTTTGTCTCCAAGAGACCAACCAATCCAAGGTCATGATGCCGAATCCAATCCCGAACTACTCGCTGAGTATTGGGGCCATTTAAGACCCTGATATTCCAACTTCCTATCATAGGAAATGGAATAAAGAATAAATACGCGGAAATCAATTAGAGGGGTTGCTCCCCTCTCGAACTCTATCCCTAGTCAACCTGGGAAATAGAGTAGGATCGACTGAGTCATCAAAAGGCAAATCGCCAAAAGTACCAACAAATGGGGATCTGTGAATACTACTAGGGATAGAGGCCTCGGAGCTTAAAACACAGGGCATCAGACTCGGAGTGGTCCTCGTCTCTGTAATCGGAGATGGGATAGGGGTTCAAGTAGCACTCAGAGTATCGAGCAGTGGACTAGTAATAGTCTTCATATCTGTAGGCAGGGCGGGACTAGGTGTAGGAGTCCGACTAGCCCGTAGCTTAGTGGAAATAAAGGGTCCGGGCTCCGAGGGACTGGGTAACCGGTGTGGGGTGAGTTGCTCCTCAGTAGTAACAGCGAGAGCAGCTGAAGATCCCAAATCCGCAGAGGAAGGAGTTGGAAGTACAACCTCGGCCAAAAGGGGGCAACAAAAGGACTCGGGTCAGAATCCATATCTCGAGGGTGCGATTCAAGTGTCTCCTCACTAGCGGGGACTACAACCTGAGGCACTGGGGTAGGTAAGGGGGCATAAGAATGACCAAAGACACCACACTTGGAGCACTGCTTCGGTGTCCACTCATACTCCACCTGAACACGAATCAACTTGTCACTCAGACAACAATCAATCTCAAGTTCATAAACCGGCCCATCTGTAGCGGATAATTCTATGCAGACTCTAGAAAAGGAGAGGTAGGTCCTATCAGCAGTGCAACGATCACAGCTAAGGGGTCGCCCGATCCGATTAACCAGTATTTTGAGGCATTGTTCATTCCACAAAGGGAATGGTAAGTCATGTAATCTAACCCAAATCGTCATTCGAGACACCCGTGATTTGTGAAAAACAAAACGAGGGTGCCACTACTGCAAAACCATAAATTTGCCACCGAAAAACCATAGGCCCTTCTCGAGGACCAACTTTACTGCCTCCTCATATTGGAAACGAAACAGAAAAAACCTAGTACCGATGGAAATAACATCCTCCAGGCCAAGGGTTTTCCAAGCCCTCGTCGCAAGAGATTGCATAGCAAGCCAGACAATTTATCTCGGAGTTTAGATGAAAAGTTAAAACCAGTATTAAAAGTAGAGACTCGAATTTTGTCAACTTATGAAATATCCAAAGATTTGTTATTGGGCTGCCTAGATTTGCCTAAGGCCTTAGTCACATTCACAGCAGCAGCATAGGAATTAATAGGAGGGTGAGTAGAAGTAGCTCTTTCAAGTGCAAGTTGTCCAAGGCCTCCTATTTGGGCTGAATGGGCTAGAAACCCACTAGAAGTAGCTTGAGAAGTGGCATGGGCAGAAAATGTAGCAAGCTTGCCCTTCCCACGTGCAGCCTCCTCCTTCCCCATGGTGGTGGCGTCCTTCGGTGGTCTAGGTGCAGGCTGCTCCATGATGGTAGCTTGGATAGGTCGCGATGCAGCAGGAGCCATCGGTGGGTCGCGACTGGAAGGCAGCGGCAGTGGAGCGCGAGAGCGTCGATGGTTCGTAGGTGAAACGTGATGTGGGTGGATCGGTGTCGCCTATTGAAGATGTGGTTATTCCTCTCATACCAAAGAAAGTAGACCGTGGCTGAGAGGACTAACCGTGAAAAGAGGTGTCGGTAATCCTTGCGCCGGCAGAGATGGGTGCAAACCCACTGAAGTAGAGGAACCCAAAAGGTCAAAGGCCAAGTAGTGTGGGTCTTCGTCAAGAGGGAACCCCAAACGGCGACAGAGAATCGACACTGGAAGAATAGGTGATCGTGTGTCTCTGTAGAAGAATCACAAAGCACACTGGTCGTGGAACGTTCTATGGTCCAAAGACGCTCCTGTGATGCCAACCAGAGGATGAAAGAGTGTCGTGAAACATGCCCTGGGAATCACAGTAAACGGTGAATCGGGTCCACTAAATGTCGAGTTCGGAGAAGGTTCCAAGCAGAGTCGACAGAGAAGACTCCTAATAAGTGACCTTTCCAAACCCAACTATCAGAAAGGTAAATCTGTGGTCGAATGCGGACTGAGTCCCAGATCTGCTATAGCTCACTACTCCCCTCCAGAAAGACCCACTTCCCATCATGAATGATCTACGAGACCCTAACATCCAAAAAGAGCCCAGTAGTAGAGAGGTCACGGAAGGAGAATCGATCACGTAAAGGGCCCTAATTTGGTAACCAATAATCCTGCCAAAGCGAAGTGTCTTTCCCATCTCTGATACAAGTTACAATAAGGCCTCGGCACCACTCTCGGCTCAACAGAATCTTCTTCCAAACCCAAGAAGAGCTCAACGGGACTTGGATATGCCAAAAGGAACGACCTCACAGCAACACTGCATGTACCCACATGGTCCAGGTAGAAGATCTGTTTGTGAATAGTCGCCACACATACTTGAGCGTGGTTGCCCTATTCCAGTCTTCGACCCTCTTAACTCCAAGTCCACCCTCCTGCCTTGGACGACAGACTGACTCTCATGCCACCTTAGGCCCAGTGTGTGACAGTGAAGCACCCCTCTAAAGAAAAACTGACAGAATACTCTCAATGCGGTGGGCGATGCTAGCAGGCAAAATAAACATACCAGACCAGTAGACAATATCGAGAAGAGTACAGATCTAATCAGTTGCAGCCTACCTGCATACGTAAGAGAGGTCGAAGTCCACAGCTGAATCCGAGAAAGTATCCTCTCAACCAAAGGGATACAATTTGCATGTCTCAGCCGGGTAGTGATAAGAGGGACACCCAAGTAACGGATCGGGAGGGAACCAATTTGAATCCCAAGAGCACTCTATAAAAAGGAAACCTCTATCTCGGGGATCCCTGAAAAGAACACTCGGCTCTTATCCGAGTTTATGGCCAACCCACTCTTAAAAACTATCAGAGCCTGTCGGATGATCGCAAGAGAAACTGAATCGGCAAGACTAAAAATCATCAAATCATTCGCAAAATAGAGATGAGTGAGGGAAATTTGCCTGCACCGCCAATGATAGCTATAACTCGGAGATGCTGTCACCTCGCGCAGTATCTCGTCTAACCCCTTCATCATCAGTATAAACAGATAAGGAGAAAGGGGGTCCCCCTGTTGCACCCCTCGTGTGGCAGCAAAATAACCATGAAGGGATCCATTAAGTGCTACCGAAAAATGGGCAGATTTGAGACATACATCAATCCATCTAATCATGCTATCAGGAACATCGATGGTCCTCAATCCCAGTAAAATAAACTCCCAGTTGATAGTATCAAAAGCCTTGCGAATATCAACCTTAAGAGCACATCGTGGTGGGGAGCGATCAAGGTGATAGTCATGCATCAACTCTTGAGTCAAAAAAATAGCGTCTGCAATCTGCCTCCCCGGGATAAAAGCCATCTGAGCTCTCCCAATCACCTCTGGTAGAACAACTTTAAACCGATTTGCAATGACCTTTGAGATACACTTGTAAAGGACATTGCAGCAAGACATCGGCCTGAAGTCACTCAGTGTCTGCAGGCTCTCCACGAGCTGATTTTAGAGTTGCAGTGGGGCATTTCTTTTCTACCTCGGCTATGCCTCGATGGGTTAATTCTACTAGGATTACCACTGCAACTCTAAAATCATCTCCTATAATTTCCTAACACCTTTTAAGGAAAAAAGAGGTGTAGCCATCAGGTCCTGGAGCTACATCCTCCTGGATGGAGAATAATGCAGTACGTATCTTCTC
This sequence comes from Erythroxylum shatona, assembly GCA_027568895.1. NCBI lineage: Eukaryota > Viridiplantae > Streptophyta > Magnoliopsida > Malpighiales > Erythroxylaceae > Erythroxylum > Erythroxylum shatona. Next base: position 36,666,675 of record JAOSBK010000004.1, on the reverse strand, counting down.
GTTCGAGATGGGGCTCTCCAATGGATGAATCATATCCTAAGGAATACGGCGAGTTAAGAAATGAGCAGCATCAGCTGGAGGAAGCGAGGGGGGAGAGCAGAGGATACCCTGAAAATAATCCACTGCGATCTATCCCAGGGCTCCCTGATCTGTGATAAAAATGTCGATCCCATCAAGCAACCCATGTACCCGGCCTTTGACCTGGCGATGGATCAAGGATTTGTGGAAAAATCTAGTGTTCTGGTCCCCCAGAGCAAGCCACTAAATCCTAGATCGCTGTCTATAAAAGGACTCCTCATCCTGTACCAGTCGGTAGTACTGTCTGATAAGATCACGCTCTGCAATACCTATATCTGACGAGAGCGGGGAAGCATCAAGAGCTATCTGAGCAAAGGCCCACTGAGTCCGTGCCTCCCTAACTCTGCTGGAAATATGGTTGTAATCTCAAAAGTGGAAGGACTTTCTTGAGCAGATCTAACCGGTGGTTCAAGCAAAACATCAAATCCTCGCGCACTGGTGAAGCCCAAACCCTCCGAACAAGTTTTGAAAAGTTGGGGTGATCTGCCCAACATTTTAGAAACTTGAAGGGAGTGGGAGGCCGATATCGCTATGCGCCCAACTGAACCACTAAGGAGTTATGGTCAGATATGTCATGTGGCAGGACCTCTGTAAAGGTGTTAGGCCAAGATGTGAACCATGCGGAGTTGCCAGAACTCCAATCTAAACGCCTGAGAATAGAGTCCAGTCCCTCCCTACCATTATGCTAAGTATAACGTAGTCCCAGGTAAGGAAGTCATAGTAACTTAGCATCATGTAAACACTCTCCAAACTCATCCATATGTCGATACCACCGGTATCTCCGCCGACTCTGTCGAAATGACTCAGAATGGAATTAAAGCCACCCAACACCAACCAAGGCATAGAAAAAAATCGATCAGCTTGACCACAGAGAAAGGCCCAAAGCTCTCACCTAGTACTCGGGTCAGTGGAGCCGTAGACTACTGTCAAGCCAAAAACAGAGCCCTCTCGCCATCGAGTCACCTCACAACTAATGCCCTGAAGAGTAGACACTGAACTCCGAAGCTCAAATGAATTGGGGTCCCAACATAACAGAATGCGACAAACTACTTGATCTGTCACATTACTCAAAAAATCTCATCTGTGAAAAGTAGCAAATACTTCACCCTCAAAGGAGAGAGAAACTACCTTAGTCTCCAAGAGACCAACCAATCCAAGGTCAAGACGCCGAATCCAATCTCTAACCACTCACTAAGTGTTGGGACTGTTAAGGCCCCTAATATTCCAATTTCCTATCATAGGAAATGGAATATAAAGAAACATTGTGGAATCAACTAAAGGGGGGTCCCCTTAGAAACCCTATCGTCGATCAACCCCTGAAGCGGTAGTGGCGAGTCACCAAGTGAAAAATCTCCAAAAATACCACCAAATCTGGATCCAGAGCTACTACTGGGAATAGAAGCCTTTGAACTACGGAGGCAAGGCATCCGGCTAGGGGTGGTCCTCATCTCCATGGAGATAGGTGGACTAGGAGTCCGAGTCAGACTAGCCAACACCAAAGTAGGAACAATAGGTCATGGCTCTAAGAGACTATGTATACTGCGTGGAGTGCTCCGCTCCACAGCAGGGGACACCACAAGAGGAACAATAGGCCGCGGCTCTGAGGGGCTAGGTGAGCGGCATGGGGTGTGTCGCTCCACAGTAGGAACAACAGGAGCATCAGAGGACACCAAGGTAGTAGAAGGAGGGACCTGAAGTGCTTCTCGGTGGATGTAACATCCTCAAGACCCTGCGTCTTCCAGATCTGAATTGCCATGGATTGCATGGCGAGGAATGGCATATTATGCCCAAGAAATAAACCCACTAAACACCAGTCCCAGTGATGGAGTTCACCAAAGAAATAATCATCTGGGAGGTCGACTGGTCTAGACGATGGATCATGAGAAACATTGAAAAAATTTGGATAGGGATTTGTGATTCGGATTTTATCAGTCCAGCAAAAATTGGATTGTCTTTTTATCGATTTCGTAAGATTCTGCCTAGGTTTCCCTAAATTCTCATTAACATGCACAGCAGGGGTATGATTGGAATTAGCAATAAAGACATAATGAGAAGTACCTCCACCATGAGCTGTTGGGCCAGTGGGCTTAGACTGCCTTGTTAGTCCACTTGTAACTTTGGGCTGAGGATTCAAGTCCAGTGGGCAGCCCACCTTTGAAGCTCCAAGAGGTAAGTGAGCAGTGGGCTTATGAAGCAACCCATGAGTAGCCACCAGCTGGGAGGACGGCAGCACTCTTCCATTGGTAGTCCCTTGCAGTGGAGATGGATGCTGGCCCTTCGGTGGAGATGGAGCAACTGGCGCCACTAGTCCCAACGATGGAGGAGCTGACGACGGCGGGGCTGAGCCAGGCGTAATCTCCGGCGGTGCTAGGCGAGCACCGCGTGGGTTGGGGGCTGTCCCCTTCAGTGGTTCCGACGATGAAAGACAGCGAGAGCTAGTAGCTCCATCTCTGTTGCGGTGATCTGTATGCATGGATGGTTGTGGTTGTTGTGATGATTGATGAGGTGTAGATTGTGGAATTTAAGATGGAAGGTGGACGGAGAGGGTGGTGTGGTCGACGGTGGTGGTGGATTCAAGGTGAGATCTACGTGTAGGGGAAGGTTTATGGGCAAGATCCATAGGTGAGCTGTGTAGATCAGGTGATTTGGAAGTAATGGGGATGGATTGGGTGGTGGTTGGAGGAAGGTGGACACCGTCAACAGCCGGGGAAGGTGGGGCACCGTCGGCGAGTTCGAGCTCGATTTCTAAGCAGTGGCATTGTCCGATGAAAAAATAGTTGGTAGGGGTGGGTAGATCGGGCCAAGACGAAGTTAATGAAGTATGCAAGGTGGTGATGTCGACGGGTTGGGTGTCGCCAACAGCAGCAAGGGCGGCGGCAATGACAGTTGTGGCAGCTGCAGCTGCTGCTCCTCCTGCAAAAGCTGGATGAACAGAAGTGGTCAGTGGACGTTTGGTGGTGGTCGGAGAACGTGTTTTGTTTTTCCGGGTCATTGAGTTGAGAGAATTTTCTCACTAAAAAATAATAAACCCTCCCTCCCTAAATCCTCCTGAACCCTAAACCCTAAATCCTAAACTTTTTTTTGAAGAAGGTAACATATATATATTAATTAAAGAAGGAGGGTTCATACAAGAGAGAAGCTATGTACAAAGTAAAACAAATAGCCACAGGTGGCTCTCAAAAAGAACAAATAAGCCACAGACGACTCTCAAAATATAAAATAACCCACAGGCGGCTCCCAATATAATTCAAAGCCACAGGCGGCTCGAGATACAAAACAAAGCAACTATGTAGAAAGCCTCCAGATATGCTGCTGAAGAACTAGTATCTGAAGATGAATCTCAAGGCCGAGAAGCCGGGAATGGATAAGCTCAGTGATGTCCTCAATAATGTTGTGGGTGGATCAGTGTTGCCTATTGAAGATGCAGTTATTCCTCTCATACCAAAGAAAGTAGATTGTGGCTGAGAGGACTAACCCTGAAAGAAGGTATTGGTAATCCTTGCACCGGCAGAGATGGGTGCAAGCCCACTGAAGAAGAGGAACCCAAGAGGTTGAAGGCTAAATAGTGTGGGTCTTCGTAGAGAGGGAACCCTAAACGGTGGCAGAGAATCAACATTGGAAGAAGAGGTAATCGTGTGTCTCGTAGAAGAACCACAAAGCACACAAGTTGAAGAGGTTAGGACATCGAAAAACTGGAGCCTATCCATAGCTTGAAGACACTCCTGTGATGCCAACTAGAGGATGAAAAAGTATCGTGGAACGTGCTATGGGAACCACAGTAAATGGTGAATCAAGTCCACTGGATGTCGAGTTCGGAGAAAGTTAGCAGAGTCGACAAAGAGGACTCCTGACGAGTTACCTTTCTAAACCCAACTATCGGAAAGCTAAATCTGTGGTCGAATACGGACTGAGTCCCAGATACACTTGTAAAGGATATTGCAGCAAGAGATCGGCCTAAAATCACTCAATGTCTACGGGCTCTCCACCTTGGGAACCAAGGTAATCCTAGTAGAATTAACCCATCGAGGCATAGCCAAGGTAGAAAAGAAATGCCACACCACTGCTCTAAAATCAGCTCCTATAATATCCCAACACCTCTTAAAGAAAAAAGAGGTGTAGCCATCGGGTCTTGGAGCCTTATACTCCAGGATGGAGAATAAGGCAGTACGTATCTCCTCGTTCGAGACTGAGCCCTCTAATAGGAGAATCATATCCTCAGGAATGTGGCGAGTGAAGAAATGAGCAACATCAACTGAAGGAAGCGAAGGGGAAGTGCAGAGAATACCCTAAAAATAATCCACCACCATCTGTCCCAGGGCTCCCTAATCTATGACAAAAGTACTGGTCCCATCAAGCAACCCATGTACCCGGTCTCTGACCTACGATGGATCAAGGATCTGTGGAAAAATCTAATGTTCTAGTCCCCCAGAGCAAGCCACTGAACCCTAGATCGCTATCTATAAAAGGACTCCTCATCTTGTATCAGTCAATGGTACTGTCTAGCAAGGTCACGCTTTGCAATACCGAGATCTGGCGAGAGCTGGGAAGCATCAAGAGCTGCTTGAGCAGAGGCCTACTGGGTCTGTGCCTCCCTAACTCTGCTGGATATATGGTTGTAATCCCGAAAATGGAAGGACTACAGCTCGCTCTTAAGCAGGCCCAGCCGGTGGGTCAAGTAGAACATCGGGTCTCCTCGCACTGGTGTAGCCCAAACCCTCCTAACAAGTTCTAAAAAGTGGGGATTATCGACCTAACATTTCAAAAACTTGAAAGGAGTGGGAGGCCGATGGCGCGGGGAACCAAACTGAACCACTAAAGAACTGTGGTCAGAGATATCACGCGGCAGGACCTCTATAAATGTACTAGGCTAGGATGTGAACCATGCAGAGTTGCCAAAACTTCAATCCAACTACCTGAGAATGGAATCCGGGCCCTCTCGACCATTATGCCAAGTATAACGCAGACCTTGGTAAGGAATTCGGAGCAACTCAACTTCATGTAAGCACTCCCCAAACTCATCCATATGTCGATACCGCCTGATATCTTCGCCGACTCTATCTGAAATCACCCAACACCAACCAAAGCATAGAAAGAAATCGGGCAGCTTGACCGCGGAGAAAATCCCAAAGCTCTCGCCTAGTGCTCGAGTCCGTGGAGCCATAGACTACTGTAAGGCCAAAAACAGAACCCTCTCGCCGTCGAGTCACATCACAACTAATGCCCTAAATAGTAGATATCGAATGTTGTAACTCAAACAAACTGGGGTCCCAACATATCAGAATGCGACATGCAACCTGATCCGTCACATTACTCAGATAATCCCATCCGTTACAAGTAGTCGAAACTACACCCTCTAAGGAGTGAGAAACTACCTTGGTTTCCAAGAGACCAACCAATCCAAGATCATAATGCCGAATCCAATCTGTAACCACTCGCTGAGTATGGGGACCATTAAGGCCCCTAATATTCCAACTTCCTATCATAGGAAATGGAATATAATAATAAATCAGTGGAAATCAAGGAGAGGGATGGGTCCCCTCACGCACTCCATCGTCTGGCAACCCCTGAATAGGAATGGGCGAGTCACCAAGCAAAAAATCTCTTAAGATGCCACCGAATCGAGACCCATGGCTACTACTGGGAATAGAGGCCTCGGAACTGAGAAGGCAGGGCATCCTACTTGGGGTGGACCACATCTTTGAAGAAGCCACCGGACTAGGCATCCAACTCGAGCTAACTCTCAACTCAGGAGAAGCAAAGTGCACAGTCTCGGGTCTACGTGGAGGTGGAATAATTTGAACCGTAGTCGCAGTGTCTGAAGCAACTGAGGACCCCGAACCATCCTAAATAGGGGTCTG
>JAOSBK010000004.1:36638672-36651202 GCA_027568895.1 Erythroxylum shatona | reverse complement strand
TGCTTTTCTGCTTCGCATACTTCGTCTGTTTTTCTGCTTCGCATACTTCGTCTGCTTTTCTGCTTCGCATACTTCGTTTGCTTTTCTGCTTCGCATACTTCGTCTGTGTTTTCTGCTTCGTCTGCTTTTCTGCTTCGCATACTTTGTCTATGTTTTCTGCTTCGTCTGCTTTTCAACTCCGTCTGTTTTTCAACTCCGTCTGTTTTTCAACTTCGTCTGTTTTTCAACTTCCATTGTTATTCATCAAAATCATTTAATTAAAGTCATTAGACTTAACAGTTCATTTTATCCTAGCTATTTTTTTCTCTATGTCGTCGTCCCATCCATCTTCTTCCTTCTGCATTTTCATTCTGCGTCTTCGTCGTGCTTCGGTTCCCTTCATCCGGCCGGTGCTTTTGTTCCCTTCTTCCTTCTGTGTCTTCGTTTGTTCATCGATTGAGGTAAGTGGGTTTTGTTCTGTACTGAGTTTTGTGGTTTCCGAACTGTGGTTGTGGGTAGCTATCAATTTGTGGTTTTGTCATTTCTGAACTGTATTTTGTAGAGTGGATGTCTTATAGTTGATTAAACAGTGGCAGAGTTTGTGTCTATTTTTCCATTTGTGACCACCATTTTCCTTAAGCTAATGTGTACCGACGGTGCAGTTAGAATGGACTTGACTTCAGAACATCTGATGCCTAACCCTAATGGTTTTACATAAGATATCCAATTATTAGTCACTGTTTATTCTCTGAGTCAAAAAACTTGACAAATTGACATCGTTCCTGTATTCCTATCTTTACTTCAAATTGGTCATAAGTTTCTTGTTAGATTGGGTTGATGCAACATGGATCTTGTTTGCTTATAAAGTTTAGAAAAGAAAGTTCTTTTGAAGTTCCAAATATTGCATGGCACTTAAAAGTTGAAATAGAATCTGGAATAGGGGGAACAATATGAAGAGCATAGACATTTTGTATTATTACTGATGTTGGGTCAAGGACAAACTAAGTGAAAGTTAGTGAGCTGATAACATTTACAGACAACAAGGATAAGGAGTGGCATTAGTGGTATGACCTAAACAATATGTGACTCCTATAATACATTAGTTGGATAAGTATAATAATGAATTGTGTTGGGAAATAACTTCAAGAAAAAATAAAGCAATATAAAAGAAACAACAAAAACGTAAGAACATTTCAACGAGGTTTAACTAATTAGATGTCCTAGTATCTTTGAGATCCAAGAGTATATAATTTTACTATTGGTTCAATAATTCACCTAATGAATATTATAAATTATATATATATAAACTAGGTTTATATTAGTTAATTATAAACCTAATTGTTATGATTGTTTATAACTTACCCCTTTAACAAACCTAATTTAATTTATAAATGATTTTGATAGGTTATAGAATCCTTAAAAAGTTTGAAATCCACCAAATTTGCAGTTATGGTGCTTGTTATGAACACAACTTGAGATACTAGTGTGCCTTAAATTGTATATCTTATTATTTCTCTCCACAAATAAAAACAACATCTAAGATGCCTATATCCCAGGGTATATAGCTTATTTATCTTTTTAAAGCCTAGACATAAGCTCTGAAATGTATATGTTCTACGCTTTGCCCTTTTTGAAAAATCCTCTACCAGACCAATGTGCCCATATTCTAACCATGTTTTAGCCTATGTCTTCACCTCAGCACTTTGATGAAAAATACAACCTAACATATAGTCATATGCCATACTATATTTAGCTAAATACTTTAAGAAAACCACGCATTCTTCTATAAACACTCTAAAATTGCACCTGTATATATGAGCCATATAAGATACTCACCTTCTTGACAAATATGTCATGTTCATTTAACATACTCTTAAAAAACCTCTAATATTGCATATTTATATATATAAGCCATACACAATAATCTCCACCTTGACAAATATACTTTAAATAGGTTAGGTGTGTTTATATCTAACATCTGAGACATTAATCAAATTCAAATAATGATTGAACTTCTTTTTAGTAACCAAATTTATCAACATGTCAGTTGCATTTTCCAAAGTATGAACCTTTTACAACAAAATTTAAATAGTAGCAATCAATTCTCTGATCTTATGAAACTTAATATCCTTCATTATAGCACTCATTCATCTATCCTTCTTTTGACTTTCAATGATAAAGATATGCTCTATATTTTAATTAGTCAATTCTTTAATATGTACCACCTTTAAATCAATATTGCTCACCATTGATCTTGACATGTTCATTTTATATGATTGTTTTAATATATGCTGCTTTCTAAACACTACATCTTTAAAGGTCAACTTAAAATTTTACTAGGCATATAAAACTTACAAAAGTCTACATCCTTCAATATGCTCCTCTTATGAAGTTTTGTCATCCTTTGCTCATCGAGATAACCTAGCCGTGTATGATATAATATAGTACTATCTTCCTTTAACTTTACTGTTGTAACTTCTCTACCTAAAATTATGCTCATTATCATTTTATAGATTTCTTTTCTAGTACTGGCCCTTTCATCATAGTCATTCTAATAATATCATCAAGCATCTTAATCTTGACCTGCTATTTTAAAAACTTCATAAACTTTTTGTTGACAATGGGCAACCGATGAAGTCAATGAGTTTCGGAGCACAGTGCAAACATTGATGGAGTACATAGCTCAGCTCCGTCATGAGGTGGTTAAGTTGAAGGAGATGGGTAGCACCTCAAAACATCTGCGATCACCAGGACAATAGTGTACTTGTAGTCATTTCATTTGAATTATAAGTACTTATTATGTATAATTTAATGTTTTTATTATCAATTAAGATAATTTTAACTTTATATCATCAATCAACTTTCTGTTTAAACAAATTAAATATATAAATAAATCAATATATTACACACATATAATTCATAACTGTTGAAATTATGCATTAATCATAAGATCATGAAATAAATTTTAATGTCGGGATTTTTTTAAAAAAATTTTAAAAATACTTACCAATGAAAAATGCAAGTATGTCGGGTAAATGTATTATATTTACCTACAGAACACAACAAATTGTCAGTAAAATATATGATATTTATCGACAGAACAAAGAATTACCGTCAGTAATATTGACGGCCCATTTTCAACTTTACCGTCAGAATTTGTTGAACTGTCGATATGCTTACCGACGGGAATTTATAATCATCGGTAATGTTACCGATGGAATAACCAATACTGTCTACAAATATTCTAACGGAAAGAAAACGTTCGTAGGTAAATTTACCAACTGTCACAGCCAATCGTCGGTGAATATACTAACAATTACATAAAATTTTCGTTAGTAAATTTACCTACATACATTTTTACGATGCCTTTGTTTGTTTGTTAATTCAGTCGTCAATTTCTATTACCAATGGAATCTATGAGTTTTCTGTTAGTAATATCCGTCCCTAAATGATATTTTTCTTGTAGTGAATGAATCTTTACATGAAAACAAGATAGCTCAAGAACTATATTAACTGTCAAGAATGGTTTCCAATATAGTACTACAATTGACAGATTGACTTCAACATTCAAAGATTTTCATTTACTAGGCCAAAATTTAAAAAACTTTTCCAGGGCACATTTCGTTCAAAAGATTCAATGTACTTATGCTCTTAAAGCTTCATGTAAAGTAATTAGTTTTATTGTTTAACTTCTTAATTTACTCCCATCAATCAGCTGTGACAATGTATTTGCATTTCATTCACTAGAGTTTATTTGAAAAAAATAGTTTACTTCAATAGTGCGCCAGAATGGAGCAATTCCTAGATGTATAGACAATTGGAATCACCTCAATATGAAGGGAATTTTAAGTTTTAGAGAAGATTATCGCCAAAAAGGCAGCTTCTTAGGCCATTCTTAAAAAAACTCCCCGTACTATTTCTCCTTGATAGGACAACGACCTAAGCCTTCAAGATTTCTACTCTATGTAAATTCCTACTTTATGTAGGTTTGCTTTCCTTTTTTGACACTATTTCTAAATTCCTATTCTGTCTAAGTTTTCTACCATAGAGTTATACTACTATATAAAAACCCTTTGAGGGTCCTTTCTAGCATCGTATTGGTGTATTCTTCATTAATCCTAAGGTTTATGAGAGAGAATAAAATAATTGTAATTTTCTCCTTGACATAGTACATATTTTCAGGCTTTCTTAACCCCGTGAGTTTTTCTCCTAGCACTTGAGTATTTCACGTAAAAATTCTTTATGTCCTACTATTTTTTTATTTACTTATTTGATTTTATTGCTTCTGCAACTACTAGCACAACAAACTAGTATCAGAGCGAGGTTTGTTTCAGTCAATCAAGTCTTACTTCCATGTCTCCTTCAACCAAATTCATCATCGACAAGTTTAACGAAAAAATTAATTTTGCTATTTGAAAGGTCCAGATGTAAGTCGTTCTCACACAACATAGATTGAAGAAAACTTTGTCTGGCAGGACAAAGAAACCTAGTAATATATCAGACAAGGATTGGGATGAGTTATAGGAAAAAAGCCTTATCCACTATTCAGTTGTGCTTGATGTGTGAAGTGCTCCAAAAAGTAGTCTATGAGACTACCGCTACAGGACTTTGGTTGAAATTGGAGTCCCTTCACATGACAAAGAGTTTGGCCAACAAACTTTGTCTCAAAGAACATCTCTTTACACTCAAGATGTCCAAAGGTACTCTCATCCCATCTCTTCATGATGAATTTGATTCCATTATTATTGATTTGGAAAATCTTGATGTTAAAATTTATAATGAGAATCAAGCAGTGCTTCTTGTCATTTTACTACCTCATTCGTATAAGCACTATAAAGAAATTATGTTTATGGTAACTGTAGAACTCTCTCTCTCTTTAGAAAAAGTTAAATTTTCTTTATTGTTTAAAGAAAAGTTTGGTGCTTCCATTGAGAAGGAGGTTAAGGGTTTAACGGTTAAAGGTAGAACTTTTGAGAAATGAGAGAGCAGCAAGAGCCATAAGAAGTCTAAATCTAAGTCTAGAGGTATAGATGCCAATATTACATGTAAATATTCCAAGAAACTCGGACATAAGGTCTCAGATTGTTATAAATTGAAAAACAAACTTGAAAAAGAAGGTAAAAACAAGGTAAATCAATCTAATTCTACCTCTGAGGATGATGTCATTAATTCAGTTCAAAAAGTGATGTTCTTTTGGTTGTTCAAGGAGAACAACAATCCAAAGATGAATAGATCCTAGACTCCGGTTGTACTTTTCATATATGTCCTCACAGGGATTGGTTTGCTACCTATGAAACTACTAAAGGTGTTATCCTTATGTGTAACAATGCACAGTGTGATGTGGTGGGAAAAGGTACAATCAATATTAAAACTCATGATGATGTTGTTAAAACCCTCACTAATGTTTTTCACGTTCATGATTTAAAATGTAACCTTATTTCACTTGGTACACTTGAGTCTCTTAGGTGTATGTACTCCTTTGAAGGTGGAGTTATGAAGGTTTCCCGAGGTAATCTTGTAATCCTTAGAGGGAAAAGGCATGGTACTTTTTATGTGTTGTAGGGCTCTACTATTATTGATACTACTGATGTTGCCTCATCTAAGTCTCACCAAGATGTGGCATTACCGTTTAGGCCATATGGGTGAGAAAGGTTTGCAAATCTTATGCAAGAGGGGTATATTAAGCCAGAGTTTTGTGAATATTATGTCTTTGGTAAACAGCCTAGAGTAAGTTTCTCTTCCCCTGGGATTTACAGGAACAAAGATACTATAAATTATATTCATTCTAATCTATAGGGTCCCTCTAGCGTTATTTCTCAAGGCAGTAAAAGGTATATGTTGACCAATCCACTACCTATTGCTAAGTTCAAGCGTTGTTTGGACTTAGCCAATATTCTTGATACTTGAGCGCCCTTTGGGGATTATGACGAAGAGAGCTCCTACTTTCGATTTTGTGTCAAGGTGGAGATTTATTGGGATAATGACCAAAGCCTTCGAGATTCCTTATTGGTGTACCTACCTCCGACTAGTGTTCCAACTATGTTGTTTACCATTACTCATATAAAATATTTCTCCACACTCAAGCTGACATGAGAAAACAGGATCATTATATATCAGAAGATTAGTAAAAGGGAATATTTTGCCATTGCTGTTGAGCTACAAGAAATTTAAATTACTAGATTTGAGGTAGTGATTTCAATACCTTGTCTCTCCATGGATTTTTTCAATTCCTACACCCCATCTTGGCATACCTATTTTAGAAAAACAAGGTGGAATGTCCTTATCATGATTATAATGGTCAGTCTAGAATAACATATAGTGCTACCTGCCTTTAAATTGATCAAAACCAATAAACATTATAAAATGAATGAGTAAAAGAGAGGTCAAGCATCAAGACATAATAGCCTCACTTGTGGAGAAACCTTTCGTCCAATGGACAAAGGTCCTGGATGATATGGATGATTGTAAGACAGGAAATGAAAAGGTGAAACCTAATTCCCTCTTTCTACTAAGAGGAAGATGGAATTCTTGCCCTTCTTCAGCAACAAATTTCGCAAGTTTTACTACTATATAGTCAAACAATGCCTGAAATGATGATTAAGTTTCAAAGTTGAGAGACCTTACATCTAAATTGTTGTGGATGGTCTCATCAATCATCTGAACAACGCAACACTTACATCTAAAGAACTAGTCATTAAACCTGGAGGAATTGACACCTCAGTAAATTCCTGATAAACAAGAACGATATCTATCCCCCTAGTTGAACCCACAATACACGAAGTTTGTTCCACCAAGATCGTAAGCATAAAAAAGTCCTTTCTCATCACTACAACGGTAACAACGTATTGCCTTAATCATAATTATTTCACATTGAAAAATGATAACTAATGAATTTTTTATATAAATCATCAACAATTTAGAATAGAGAAGGATGTTTTTATCAAATTATGTAAATTGTTGAATGAGTCATATGGACTAAAGAAAGGTACAGAAGTTACAATAAAAGAGGCAGTGGCTATGTTTTTCATTACTTTAGGCCATGGACTTTGCAATATAATGGTTCAAGAAAGATTTCAGCATTCTGGTGAAACAATTTCTAAATGGTTTGAAAAGGTATTAGAGGTTGTTTCACGAATGTTGATTGATTTCATCAAACCAAAAGACCCAACTTTTAGAGAAATTTCAAGCAAAATTAAAGATGATAGAAGGTATTGGCCTTATTTTAAAGACTGCATTGGAGCAATTGATAGAACACATATACCAGTTGTCGTTCCAAGGTTCAATCAAATAAAATATATATATTGAGAGAAAAGACATTTCTACGCAAAATGTAATGGCTGTATGTGATTTTGATATGTGCTTCACTTTTGCTTATGCTGATTGGGAAGGCATAGCACATGATGTTCGAATTTTTATGAAGGCTTTGCGTAATGATAGATTGCACTTCCCTCATCCACCTAGAGGTTTGTGACAAATAACTTACTACTTTTTTATTTATTGTTAATAATTCAGTGCTTCTTTATTTATTTATTTTTGAATTTGGAATGTAGGAAAATATTATTTGGTAGATGCAGAATATCCTTACATGCAAGATTATTTAGGACTATACAAAGGTGAGAGGTATCATTTTCCTAATTTTTGATGCTCTGGTCTTTCAAGAGGAAAGAAAGAACTATTCAATCATGCACATTCTTCTTTAAGATGCACAATCGAAAGAACATTTAGCATTTGGAAAAATAGGTGGAAAATTTTACGTCAAATGCCAAGCTTTCCATTTCTAAAGCAAGTTAAAATTGTAATTACTTCAATGATCATTCATAATTTTATAAGGTTAAATGCTCAAAAGGATGAAGAGTTTTCTCCCTATGATGAAGATGACGAATTACTTCATATAAATGAAAAAATCAGTGAAAATGAAGATGTTGAAAAAAATCATTTAGACGAGCCACAAAATAACGAGATAAATTATGTGAGAGAACATATTACAAATCTTCTTGTATTACGATAAAATGCATAATTTATTATGTATTTAACTATTTACTCAACTTGAATATTTATTTTGAGATTATAATATTTTTTAACTTTTTTTTACATGTTTTAATATTTATTTTTCATATTAATTTTATTTTCTACAAAAAATGAGACATCTCTTTAAATTATTTCCTACAAGCTAATTATCTAAAATTTCCTACAAGATGGTTATCCAAGAAATAGGTAACCGTAAATATAATATATTGTACTTTGCATATTGTTTACTATACTTTAAATATTATTTAGCATAAATAATTTTATTATAAAATAAAATATAGTTAAAATTAATAAAAGTGTTTTTTATTTTTATGTTATCAAACAATCTACTGTATGAAGCTCTTTTAAAAAAGCTGTTTTTTAATTGATAACCAAACAGTAACCTGACTTATTAAAAAAATTCTTTTTAAAAAAGCTCAACTAAAAAAAACTCTATTGACATAAATCCGAGTCACTTATCTGCCATACCTTATTACCTTAATGGTCTAAAGCGAGGTTGCATTTACTAATTCTAACTGTAGATAATATATCTTACTGGAAATGCCTGAAAACCGGTTATTAGAAAACCGACCTAAACCAGTGAACCGGGCTGATTTTATATACCCAAGAGAAGACAGCCAAGCCCGTCCTTGATAAGCAACTCAACCTAAAAGAAAAGAAATTAATAAATAGAATAGAACAAACCCTACGTCGAGGGAGAGATTCAGAAGTATGAATCACGCTAACAGCAACACCCAACAATCGACGGAGGGTAGACATGAGGACGACGGTGCTATCACTGAATTTCTGGCCAACTTGATGGAATACACCCCGACTGTAACTATTATTAACACGCACTTGGAATTGATTTTGGGTTCTTGTAATTTCTATTCGTTATGATCTTTTTTTTAATTTGACAGATACCAGACGAACTGGTGGAGCATTACTTAGCCAAGAGTGGGTTTCAGTGTCCCGATGTCCGATTGTAGGTACCTACCTCTTTTTCCTTTTCGAAAAGAAAAAAATTACGAATTTTAGGAATTTCTTCTTTGTGTGTACTACTCATGTGCGTTCTTTTGTATTTTGTGCTTTGGAATATGGTGAATTTCAGGGTCAGATTAGTGGCTGTTGCTACTCAGAAGTTTGTTTCCGAAGTTGCAAGTGATGCTCTTCAGTACGTATACGTTTGACTACTTACCGTGACTTCTTGGTTCTGCATATTAGCAATCATGGGAGTGATGGATTTTGGGTGAAAATTATGGGTATTATATTTTAGGCATTGAACAATGAGTTTGATCAAGAGTTTTGTCGCTGGTTTTAAGATGTGGATTGGTATTGTGAGTTGAAGTTTTGCGCTAATTTATTAATTTGAAGTGCACGGACACTAGTATATCAATAGCTTAACTTTTGTCTAATTGTACTTTCAACTTGAATCGCCTTGACTGAGTACATGTATGCATCAAACATTATAGTAAACCTAACATAATACCTCCAATTCAATTTTGCACCTGACATATATAATGCCAAGCAATTGAAATAGGCTGTTGCATCGGTACTGCAATCCGAAGTGTCTATGGGAATACTGTCTCAAAAACGAAGTATATCGTTTGATGGATTCCCAGATATTGGATTTACAGCCTTTCAAACATTAAACCAACCATCTTAATTAATGTTTTCCATGTATCATGTCTTACACAGGCAATGCAAGGCACGCCAAGCAGCAGTTGTCAAGGACAAGAGGGAGAAGCAGCAGAAGGTGTATTGCGGTCCAATATTTTAATTTTGTATTTTCTGTATACATGTGCCCCTTTAAACTGACAGTAACTGTACTGGGTAAACAGGACAAGCGGCTGATATTGACAATGGAGGACTTGTCCAAGGCACTACGGGAGGTAAGCTCAGAGTTTTTGTTTTTTAAATACTTTTTGCATATCAAACTTCATTTTGAGATAACAAACGCTTCTTTTTACTTTTTTCTTGTTTCCTTTTCTTTTGGTCCTCACTATCTCAATATGTAATTCCTACAAACTTTGTTTATATCTTACAAGCCTATTTGTTCCTTATTAGATCAGAAGTTGCCTATTTTGACCGGATAATGAAGTAAATTGTTGCTGAAATGTGTATATATTTGTGAATGTAAAAGAGGGAACGGACATTCTTTCCTGGAATCCTTGGTTTGCAAAACATATTGCGATAGTAACAAGTGGAATAAGTATCTAATTTGATGGCTTTACTTTTAGTTTATTCATTTAGTGGTATATAGGAAGGCTGTTATACTGCATATCCTTAAGAAGAGCTTAAAATCATGTGAATATGAAAGCACTGTCTTACAAAATTAGTTTGCCAGTTATTCCCTCAGAGACTTGATCTTCTTGTCTACTAGTACTTGGACTTATATGCTGGCTAACTGTGTATTTAACCCCGTCTTTGGCGCCAATTCTCTCTTTTCTGTGTACTTGTCATTGTTTTGGGAGGAACATGGCATCCCTAATCTTGCAATATAGGTCCATGTCATTCTGAAATTAGTTTCAATTTTGGGTCAGGATGAGATGCCACTTTCAAATACAGAATGATCAAGTTGTATTAGTTTGTTAAAAGATAACGCATGATTTCCTTTTATTTGTTTTCTGGACCCATGAATAGGTACATATACATGCATCCATTCCCGCCTTTATGGATTGTCCATTCATCTTATGATTTGTGTAGTCTCTGATTTGTCATAATGATTCTGTTTATGTAATTGTATGAGCAGCATGGTGTTAATGTGAAGCACCAAGAGTATTTTGCTGATAGCCCATCAACTGGAATGGATCCTTCCGCAAAAGAAGAGTGATATGGTGGGGTAACTGAAATGTTAGTCTTTAAATATATTTTATGTACTCTTGATGTGTTCACATGCAAGTTTGTAGCTCTATAATAGCTATTACCGGTGGATTTCTTACCTCCTCCATATTTTGTTTCTCTGAGTGAAGCTCAGACTGTATTTATGGCGGATAAGTGGCAATGCTGTACCATCATTTTAAAGCTATATAATTTTGAAAATTTTTGGAAATTTTCATATAAAAACTCATTTATAATTCTAGAACGTCTTGACAATGCTAATGATTAATTATTATTGCTGGAAATTGTTGAATCCTATTTGATGATGATTGAATCTCGTGTGGTTGATTGGTTATCTATTCGCTAAGTATGGTCGGTTTCGGCAAAGTTAGGGGCAATTAACGGTCATGTAGTGCATTTTGTTTAGAAGTAAGTACAAACTGGAATACTTCAGGATTAAAGCAGAGTACTCAAATCTGAGCATACTTATTTTGGTTAGGGTTGGCTTAAATTGCTTAAAATTAATTGGGTTAAAAAATTAATCAAGTGAGTTTTATTTCAATTGTGTTCGAATTTGATTTCAATCACAAGCTAATCATCATTTCAATTGAACGTACTCCACCAAAATATGCATATCTCAACCTTCTCCTACCAGAATATAAATGTAGCGTATACATAACACACATAGAACTCTTGGATAAGTTAAAGTGGCAGCTGCTAAATCATGAGTACCCAATACTCAAATTTCTATCATTATCAACTCCTGCTTATAGATCGATATAATTCATATAATACACATTCATTAACAATTTTTGATTTTATCACGAATACAATCAATTCAATTTATATATTTCGAAAAATATAAAAATATAATTCAACCATCACAAAATAGGATTTTTGTAAATTCCGTATACAACATATATAATTCATTCATTTCTTTTCTTTTAAAAATTATAGGCCATAGCCAGTTGAACTATCCAAAGAAATGTTCCAATCTGGAACATTATTTCAAAATAATGCTTTTCTGAAAACCAAATAAAATATGTTCCAATCATAAAATCATCTTAAGGAAAACTTCAGCTCAAAATAAAACATTCAAATTTAATTTCCATCAATTTCGCTTAAAAGTTCATCTAACGAATTCATTCATATAATCCAAAATCGCATCTTTTAAACATTTATATGTCACTTTTAAATTATGTATTAAGATATTAGTTATTACAAACAATAATACCCGGTAAGAATCTGACTAAAAGGCATGATCTAGAGAGGTCTAATAGTACGTAGCTTTACCTCTATTTGGTAGAAACGATGTTTCCGATGTCCTCACATGTAGTGCAACATGAAGATACTGTAAAATTATAAATAAATAAATATAAATAAATAAATAACAAATAAGATTAACATATTAGCTATTGATACCATGGTTTTGAGTTCCGTTCCGTACCAGCTAGTATTGGCTTAAAATCGGTACAAAATTTTAAATTTGAGTACCTATTTTAAATACCGGTCGGTACCAGTCGATATGCAAAATACCGATCGGTACCGGAAATTTTAAAAATTTGAGGAATTTTTTTGCAAAATTTTCAAAAATTTTCAAAATCTCCCTCTCTCCTACCTCCTACCTCTCCTCCCATCCCTTTTTTCCAAAGTTTTTAAAATAATAATAAATATTTTATTACTAATAATAATTATAAATTAAATAAAACTTAAAAATAAATTAT
>JAOSBK010000004.1:36616203-36628235 GCA_027568895.1 Erythroxylum shatona | reverse complement strand
TGGAAATTTGACTCCCTTAGAGGTCAAATTGATTTTTCAGTCCTTCATGAAAGTTGTAGGTTGCATTTTGATCTTTTCATTGATATAAAGTATGACATTTTTGGACCTTGGAGCTGAAAGATAGAAATTTTCGAATTTGAGTTATTGTTTAGGGAGACATTAATTGGACAGGAAGTTTGAGTGGGATTTTGACCCCTTTAGAGACGGAATTGTTTTTATATTCTTCATGAAAGTTGTAGACCTTCTTTTGAGCTTTCTATTGATACCAAAATTTTCATATTTGGAGTTCGAAATCAAGAGTTGTGAATTTTAGAAAAATCGGTTTTATATACGTTAAAAAAAATCAGAAGAGAGAGCTACAAGAGAGGTTGATAGCCAAACACTTAACTGTAATAGATTGCTATGAGAGAAAGTTCGTTACCTAAGACATCGAGGCCCAGGTTGTACTATTACAATAGAAGATTGTAACCTTAAGGCAAGAAACTGAAGAAGATCTTCTTGACTACATTGATGAGATATAAATTAAGTGGAGCTTTAGCATAAGAATTTTGTCAACTTATGAGTTAACATGTTAACTTCCAATAAATAGTTTATGATCTTCAACTGGAACTTCTAACTAAGTACACTCTTCATAGACAATTTCTAGGAAATCTTCTTAAATGAAAGTAGGAAAAAGGAAAGAAACTAATCAACATTTATATGGTCTAATTCAAACTTACACAAAATTGAATTATTTATTGTCCCTACACAAAATCATCAACCACAAACTTAACTAAATCTTTGCATATGGAACATGAACGTACCTTAGTATAGTTAAATAAATGTCAAAATCAACACACTAGTTCTTCTTGAGGTTTTTCTTCTTCTTTTCACTAATCAGGGTCCTATTATATATGCATACTCACACTCAACCTGCTCATCAATCAAAGTTATAGTTACGAAAGGTTCCCTAATGACATAAATAAAATGATTAGCTTAATCGATGACATCAGGAATATGACTTGATAATCAAGATCAAAAGTGACTGTTGCGTTTGCTATTTGTGAGCTGTAGGATTGTGAGAGCATGATTGTTGTCCTGTAAAAAAATTGCAACAATAGAGAAATGGTAAAAATGTTTAAGGAAGTTAAGTGAACGATGATTTCATTATTGTAGAGAAAAACACTAACAAGCCTGTCTTTTTATAGCTAAAGTAAGCTTATCAGTTACAAAATTCAAGCAGTATCAATATCTTTACATATTTTTGAATGGGTTTGGTTGTGTGTAAGTTTTAATTATCAACCCTCGATAATTCCCAAGTGCACAATTTGTTAGCATAATACCACAGGTGTCGATCCCACAAAGAGTGAACTACTCTAAGGTTAAAAATAAATAACATAAATTCAAGATGTAATGAAACTAATACTAGAATTTAATTCAATCAATCAAATTAAGAATCAAATATGAAAATACTAATTATTAAGCAATTTCTAACACACCCAAGAATCAACTGAAGCAAATTACCAATTGAGAGAAAGGAAATTTTACCTATCCTTAATGTTAACCTAACTGATTATAAATTATTGAATTATTAGTTCTAGATTATCCTAGGGTTGATTGCTCTCTCTCAAGTTATAACCATTAACCCTAAATCGTAAACTCTAATCAGATTATAGAGGTTGCAATCTCTTAATTCATAACCTATCTAAAACCCTAATTAGTTTTGAAATTCTCTAATAAACTATCGGAAACCTATACAAGGTCTCTCTCCACACAAATTATCGATCTAATTTAATTTTGATTTCTAATAAATCACCTAATTGTTTTTTCATTCGATTCACCCTCCCAGTTTATTATCAAATTATGTAATAGTATAATCAAACCACAACAATATCCAATAAACACATAAACAATCAAATTCCATTTAATGCAAGAATAAAATTCTGAAGATGAGTTTAGAACATCCTCGACATTCTAAATCATATCATCAACTGTTCAATCTAATTCTATACAATAAT
Organism: Erythroxylum shatona; assembly: GCA_027568895.1. Taxonomy (NCBI): domain Eukaryota; kingdom Viridiplantae; phylum Streptophyta; class Magnoliopsida; order Malpighiales; family Erythroxylaceae; genus Erythroxylum; species Erythroxylum shatona. The sequence goes on along the minus strand of JAOSBK010000004.1, from coordinate 36,626,238 downwards.
AAAACTAAAAAGAATAGAAAATACAATCTAAAATGGATGAAAAGAGGCAACAATGTAGGGAAGCCTCCTGATCTAGGAAGTACTTCGAGTCAGTTTCTTCTCCTCTTCTCCTTTTCTTTCTTCCTTCTTCTCTTCCTCTATCTCTCGAAAATCTATCTAGGGTTTCTCAAGGTAGCTGATGTAACAAAACTCTTTTCTCTGCCTCTTTTTGTTCTTTTTATATCCTCTTGTGTTTTGGGTAACTATAGGTTTTTTAAGGGTCCGACAGGTCCAAAAAATCCCTTAAAACTTGACATTTGTGAGTGTCTACGTGTTTGCCTAATGTAGGCCACGATAGTGGCTCACTCTGAGTATGCCATGATCGTGGGCCATTCCGTGGGCTTCTATCATGATTATGGCATGTATGCCATGATCGTGCGTCAAATCTAGATATTCTATCATGATCATGGGCTAATTCTAGAGCTTCTGTCACGATCGTGGCTTGGCCTAAACATATACTAAATGATTGAATTAATAGCCAAACACATATCAAACTATGCCCTAAAACATGATGCAACTTACACTTATCAACATCCCTACACTTAAACATCTGCTTATCCTTAAGCAAACAAACCAACACAAAATCCCAAAGTACGCAATGCAATAATGAGACGATGGCTTCAACTTCCTGAAACAAGTTTAATTCTAAGCATAATCGTTCAAGTTATTCCAAATCATTAACATGCAAAATCTGCATCTAGGAGATTTGGACTATATATACATAATAATCAAGACCCAAATGATAAGTTATTCACCCTTTTCCTAATTTCACGAGCTAACAACTCTTCACAACCTAATAGATTATGTTCAAAATTAAATCGATTTCCATCTAAGCCATTGACACATTTATACAATTCACAATATGCAACCTAAACAAACTATCATACAATATGCAAAATTCACACTAAAAGCAAAACACATAACCCTCCCATACTTGAACAACACATTGTCCTCAATGTGAAAAGGAGACAAACAAACACACATGGAAAGAAGCAACATAAAATAAAACAAAAATAAAGACTAAATTTAAAAGAAAAGGGTTAAAAACAACGCCTCATGGTGATGGAGGCTAGGATGGTATCGGAGGTGGCAATTGAACACCTTAAGCCTTGAAGTATCGATGAATACGAAATATACCACAGTTCTGCCATCGTTTTGTACTGGCCATCTTTTTCATCCTCCTAGTGTTTTCTGCAATTATATCTATAATTGCTTTCGTGTTGACGAAGATTGTATCAAGCACTTTCTTCCAACCAGGTTCTTCTATGTCTTCTTCCTCTACGGACTCTTTGCTAGTTGAGTACTCTTCTACCTACTGAGGTGGCACTATGCTACAACTTGCCTGACTGGCCCTGATCTTTACATGAGTTTTTTGGCTAATGTCCCAGAATTCCATGTTATAGGACTTTAGGATGTCAAAACTCCATAAGTAATGGTTATTTTGAAAATCAGGGAGATAGACGGTTAAACCACTACAATCCATATCATAGTACTCAGCAATGGCAGAAACCAAGTAACATATACCCAAATTGTTGGCCCTCTTATATAGAGTTGCAACAATAGGGATGTTGTGATCCATGCACCATAGAACACTTGTTGGTTTCTAATTTGTTAAAAACCATTTGACACATGAATTTATGTAACAATAAGTTCTCATAGCTTCGTATAATATTGTTGTGGGCATTCTTGGCGTCGAACTGCGCCAACCCAATGAGCTTATTTCAATAGCAGGAAGCACAAAAATCATCATATTGATCAACAATGGAAGATTTGGGGAAACCACAAATATCATACATAATTTTAAGGTTCAACTTATAAAGTTGTCCCAATGACCTAAACCACATTTCCATAGGGTTACTAGTTTCAAACTGAAAGGAAGTGAAGAATTCAAGGGTGAGCTCCTAGTAGACAGAATATTGGAAGTGTATGAACTTACTCCACTAAATTCTTTATGCTAAATTCTCTACCTTATCTTGCAATTCTAGTCTATCAAGCGTAGCAAAATCAAAGTACTTCAGGACAACTATCTACTTAACACGAAGTGAATGGAATCAAATTCCTTCCTCCTCTGTGAAGATTGGGAAGGGTGTTTTGAAATCTGTCGCCTTATTCCTTTGCTCTTGACTCAAGACTTGATTTCTTCCCAGTGATTGGTTACGCTTCACTGACTGTTTAATGCACAGCATAATGGATAGCAAGTAGGTGGAAGTTGGAATAAAGTGGAAATTTGGAAGTTAGTTAGAGAGAAGTGAGAGTTATTGGAGGTTCTAAACTTAGAGAGATAAAGTTAAAATGAAAATGAGTGAAAAATGAAGTATGAGATGCATATATAGGTAAAGGAAGGGTAAAACGGTAAAAATTTTAGCTGAAAATCACGTGGACATTTTTAACCTACCGCAGGTCACGATCATGGCCTGTAATAATTCCACCAATTTTCTTTTTTTTTTCTTTTTTGTCCTTCTACACATTCCCGATATCCCTTCCTAACTCTTTTATAGCTCTTTCACCTCTTTTTTGCTTACTTTCTCGATCATCTAACTCATGTTGAAGTCCTATGCCTTCTCGACCTTATTTGGAAACGAAATAACCTAACTTAGAATTCAAACTATCTAAACATCAAAAGAAATAACATGGGATTAACAATCCATAGATTGCCTCCTATGTAGCACTTCTTTTAACGTCAGTAGCTCGATGCTCTTGTTATGCTCATGGTGGTTCAAATGAATCGTGCATTGGTAGCACAGTCATCAATCTTACAATTTGTACATAAGCTACCATGCCCTAGGTTCCACCTTCCTTCAGCTTCACCTTCCTTCACCTTCTCCTTCACGATCATTTCTTTCTAAATGCATTCCCAGGATCCTACATATCTTCCCATTTTCCTCGAGGATTGGTTTCTTTGATGTTAGCTAGAAGTAAAGGAGAACTGTTGTCATTATTTAACATAGTGAAGGTTATTTGAAGTTCCCCCTTCAATGTCAATTATTAGGCAAGCAATAACCAATAATGGTCGTCTAAGGACCCTAAGGGTTTCCATATCTTCTCCATTATCTAATACAAAGAAGTTTGTGGAGAAGGTAAATATATCGATTTGTACTTGTACATCTTAATAATACCCTGCGACTGATGAATTATTTTGTCTGCCATCTTTACTAGCATCATAGTGGGTTTTAACTCTTCTAGCCCTAATTTTTTGACTAAAGGTATAGGACATCATATTAAAACTCTCTCCCAAATATCTGAATGCCCTATCTATTTTAACTTTATTGATACTGCAAGGAATGTAGAAATTCCATGGGTCCTCTTTCTTCTATGTTATATTAGGGTTTTCTTTTACTATGAGCTCCTTAACCTTCTTCTTGATTGATTCCCTTAGTATGAGCCTCATTTGTAGTTGTTCTGTTATGTCCTTAACATTATTTAATTCAACCTCCTTAGAATTCCTCATCACCTTACTTGAATTTGACTTTCATAGAGCTGGAATAGGGTACAAAAATTGAGGTCGAGATTCCTCCATCGGCTTAATTATTAACTGAATTAGAAGGAATTCCATATTTGCTTATTCATCTCCATTGTCTCCATCTTCTGTCGTATGTTTAAGTTTCTTTTCCTAGGTCTGAGCAATGGCCATGATCCGTTCCTTTGGGTTAGGTTCAGTATTACTTGGAAAGGTTCTTGCATTCCAAATTGAAATTGCCTCCTCTACTAATTGACCTACTTGGACCTCCAGATTGTGTATTAAAGAGGCATAGTTTTTAGTGGCTTGCTTAAACTTGATTTTAAGCCTCTTATGTGCATCCTCCATACCTCTAATTATATCTAAAATCCTATTCAACTTAGATTCCATTAAGCTCGGTTTATCTTGTTAGGGGCTGAATTGTCCTCCAGTATTATTTTTCCAAGAGAAGTTAGGGTGATTCTTCCACCTAGGGTTGTATGTATTAGAGTAGGGATAACTTTTACCGAAGATGAGGACGAATCCTTCATGTTTTTGAGTTGATAAGTTAAGCTGTCAATTTTTTCCTACATCTCTGTCATTTGATCAACAACTACAACTCCTTTTTATTCTTGAAAGGTAGTGGGTTATCTACTCCGCTCATTCGTCTATAGATAGCTACTACTTTCCATCTCCTCTATCAGCACTTTTGCTTCATCTACCGTCTTTCTTATCAGTGATCCTCTTGAAGCTACATCAATCGTGCCTCTCGTATGTGGGGTTACTCCATTATAGAATGTTTACAACAAGAACTCCTTAGGTAAGTTTGGTGTGGGCATTTTCATTGTAAATCCTTGTATCATTCCCATGCTTTATAGATCGATTCTCCATCACTTTGTTGAAAGTTGATAATCTTTGTGGTCTTAGTAAGGGGAAAATACTTGTCTAAAAAGGCACGAGCTAGTTGATCCCAAATAGTGACATTGGCTAGGTTGAGGGAGTGGTACCAAGCCTTTGCTCTATCTCTTAGGGTTAAAGGGAAAAGCATAATTCTTACTATATTGGTAAATTGTCTTAAAAGACATCTCTGGAAAAGATGGAATGATCTTGATGATATATGCCAAGTTATTATAGTAAATGAATTGCTTAATGCTTTACTGAGCCTTACCAGAAAGGGTATTCTTATCATATAAGTTATGATAGAAATTAATCTCCTAGAGGTTACCAGGAATGCCTGATCAACAGTAATGATAATAAGTGGATTGATAAAGGTTACATGAATAGTATAGATGATAATAGCAAGAAATCTTCTTTCAAAGAAAAATTTCACCAAATTAGGTTACGCAAACTAGATAGTGTACTTTAAGAATGATTAATGAAAACAAATCAGAAATAAATCTGTAATGAATCAAAAGTGAATATTGGATTCCTAATCCTAATGAAGACTTAAGGGTATGATGTAGAATATGCTACTAAGAGTATGCATTTTTGTTGATGTAAAGTATCCAACTAAGTGAATGGATTCTTGAACATGAGGTGACATTAAGTATAAGAGATACAAATCAAATCTGATGAATGTGATACTAATACAGGAAGTTAATATTGCAATTAAATTGAAATGTATAGAGAAACTAGAACGAATGAGCAAGCATTATAATAAATCCATGTGAAAATCAAAGAAAATCAAATGAATTGAGAAAATTATTCGAGAAAAAAAGTCAATTGGGAAACTAAAAATAACATGAGATAATACTACCTCATTGAGGAATCAGATACTTAAAGAATTACAAGAACAAATCATGGGCATAAGGAGTTTTGGGTTATATCTATTGGAGTTAAGAATGCCTCAGAAAGTATTATGGTATTGAAAATTAAAGTGATCCAAGTAAAACTGGATCAATTAGTGACTATGATTATAAATGATATATCGAGTGTATTCGAAAAGCAAACATCATATTTGTGAAACTTGAGGATAGATCTTACGTATCATGATGGTAAAAAAAATAATTAGAGGCTGAGTTCAATAAGAGTGAATCTTAGCTTGATCAAATAAAATGTTGGATCTTATAGTATCTGAATATGGCGTATTTGGGAGACCTAAGGAAATAGAGGTAATGAAGAAGTAAGAAACTACAAAGAATATATGAGAGCTTTGGAGTTCTTTAGAACTAGCTGTACATTGGATACTACTAGAGACTATAAAGGGGTTTTTACTGATGTTATCCTGTGATTAGATTGTTTGAGGAAAAATGTGTAAACCACATAGGTGATGAATGTAAAGAGAATTTTGAGGAATTATAACACCAATGATAATAATATCACTTGGAATTTGAGATTATATAGTATACAATGATGTTTCACACCAGGGAATAGGATGAAATCTAAAGTGATTTCATATGCATTGAGACAATTAAAGTCTTATGAGCTGCTTATTTGATACAAGATTTAGAACTTGTTGTTATAATGATTACTTTGAAAGTTTGGAGATGTTATACGTACAGTGAAACATTTTGGACCTATATATAAATATACAGATCATTAAAGTTTGAGGTAAGTGTGGAGTTTGAAAGAACCGAATATAAGGTTGAGACTATGAATAGAGTTACTGAAAGATTTTGATTAAGCAAATAAGTACTTTCCCAGTAAAGCTAGTGTTGTAATTTGATGCATTGGACAGAAAATTCAATAATGGTGTAACACAAATTCAGGTATTGAGGTTACAAAGCTAAGTGCAATGAAAATCATAGAATGTTGAGATGAATTTTGGGCAAATCAAAGTACCCTTAGCTATTGAATATAAGATCGGTTTCACGTGAAAAGGTTAGCAAAGTACAAATTGAGAATTCGAAAATTATGGATCTTATTGAGGAATAAAAAATGAATCCAAATTTGAGTTTGAATTGGAAAATGCTATTTGGTGACTGAATAAAAAAGGATGTGTACCTGATAAAGATAATTGAACGAAGAGACACAAGTAATAACCTAGGCTAGACATCCTATTAGGAATACGCTGATATTGTATTTAACTGCTAAGGATGTAGACACAAGTGACTGAGGGTTTGAATTGCCAACAGTCTTAACCGTTGGGGTTATGCTTAAAAACTTATATTTTGGAGTTCATAAGATCATGAGGTTAATGTACGATTTTAATTGAATTTAAGCATATCAATCACTATCATAGTGATATCGTTAGAATACTGTATGAAGTGTTATACGACTAAAAGGGTTGTTCGTCCTTACATTGATGAAGAGGGCCTAAAAATGGTTAAAGGCCAGAATTGATTCGAGACACTGTTCGTATGTGAAATGAATCTATAATAGAAATTAAGTGATTCAAGAAAGATAAATGAGTTAAGTGGATCAATATCGAGGTTATAGAATTTCTCGATATAGAGATAAGAGTTGAGTGTATTGACACTAAAGGGATGCAAAATCGCAAGCGAAAGATGAAATACTTCTGAGAGTGTCACCTTGCCAAGGTGTGTTTAGATAGAGATAAAGGTGTGAACAGGTTAGGAAAAAGGGGGAAACTAAGCCCGACATAAATTGGTCCATATAAAACTATTGTGAGAATAGGACTATGGATTTATGAGTTAGTATTACCTGTAAAAGATGTTTCAGATTCACACAGTGTTACATGGATATGTTTAGGAAATATCGTTATGATCCGGTATAAGTGTTATTAAAACTGGAAGTGAAAAGTTTTGAGCAATCTGAAACTCGTCAAGGAAATAATTAAAATAGTGTGATATTTGAACAAGTGATTGAAATACCTAGTGGGTCTATCGACTGTGGTCAATTGGGTGAAAGTATTTGAGTGATAAGGTTACATGGGAAACAGAGGAGCATATAAGGAAAGATTACCCCTGCCTTATTGATCTATCAGATATTAATTTCGAGGTTGAAATTTCTTTTAAGGATGGGAGAGTTGTAACATCCCGTTACCCATGTTAAGGCTAAAATTGTAAATGTGAGAGATTTCAGAGAAATTAGGAAACGCTTTTCACGCTTATGCATTTCATGATATGTACATATATGTGAATAGTAAATTTTGCACACAACAAAATGATTGTACATGCATTAATTAACATTTCCGGGTATAATTGTTAGTAAATGTGGTTTTTATTGGAAATTGTGGTTTGATTGTATTGAAAATTTGATTTGGAGATTAGGATTCTTGATTTAGAATATTTGGAGTTTTCGGAGAATTTTTCTGAAAAGAATTGGGATAATTCTTGGACCAGGAAAAATGCCAATTGGCAAAACAATTGATAAATGGTAGTAAAAATTACTGTCTAATGGCAAAAGAAATTTTGATAAATGACTTTGGGATTTAATGACAAATTTCATTAAAAATTAGGGAGACAATTGGAGTAGGAATTAGAATTGAGTGGACTGGTTAAATAAAAGAATTTAGTTTAAAGCTTTTAAAAATTTGGTCATATGGACCCTTTTATTTTCTCTCTCTCACGATGCTTTTAATTGAAAGACCATTAGTGGGTCTTGCATTTTGTTTTTTTTTCTCCATTTCGTGGCTTCTTCTTCTTCTCTTCTTCTCCTTCATGATTCTTGACTCACCCAAACCTCCATCAAGTTAGATGTTGCTTCCATCTTTCAATTGCTACTTCCATCTTAATGTTTCTTCTATTTGCCTCAAGAAAAACCTATCCTTACCTCCTTCAAGAAGATGATAAACGTGTGATGCTTTAGAGCTAGGGATAGTGTTTTTTTTTTTGAAGAAATTGAAGTGAAATTAAGAAAGTTATGCTTTAAATATTATGGGTATGGTTAAATGAAGCTAGAATGATGAATTGAAGCTAGAATGATGAGTGCAGAAAATTGTTTCTGAATGGGAAAACATATATGTTTTGTTTTTGATTAATGTTCAAATATATATTATGAATTGTTTATGAATGATATTGAGTTGAAATAGAGTTGAGAATGAGGAGTAAATGAAGTAGAAAAGGTGATATTAGTATAAGTTGTGATTGGGAAAATTTTGAACTGAAGTTGTTGAAAAACTGAATTTGCGTCTATGGAAGTTCGCCGTGGCAAACTTTTGGAAACTCACCGCAGAAAACTTGAAGTATTTAATTAGGATTTCTTTTGGTTAAAGTTCGCTATGGCCAACTCTAGGTTTCGCCGTGGCGAACATGTGAAAATTTCGCGAGAATTCCTCTCTGGAGGAGTTCGTCGCGGCGAACTTTTTCTACACTGAACATGTTTCACTATTTTGGGAATATCTTCTTCTGTAGTTATCCAAATGGGCTGATTTTTTATTTGGAGTAAAATAGAGACATAGGGCTACAAATTGTATGAGGATATAGAATTCTAAATTAGTTTTTAAGAATTTAAAATTCTGGATGAATGTTGAATGAAAGGCATTGTCTCAGTATAAGAACAATCCAAAGATGTTTGTGGTATAACTTTCAGATTTCTGAACCAAATTAAATGATTTTGAGGTCAAAAGAATCATAAGCCATAGAGGAACATTTTTATAGAAGAAAGTCTGACTAAATTACATTATTTCTCTTTCTAATTGAATGTGAATAGTAGACCCAAAAGTGTGACTTGGAAAAACTGAAGTGAGTCAATGAGAAAGGAATAGAGATTTTAATAGTTTTAGTGAGGCATAAACCTAAGTATAAATTATACTTAGATGAGTGTTGATATGAGAATGAATTAGTGATGAAATTGATGGATAAATACCCAGGATTGTCATGAACATACATTGTACATAGTCTATATACACAAGTGTGCATAAATAAATGTTTACAGTTATGCAATTATTAATATGTGTACGTGTGTATTGCATAAATGGGATGTGCAGGTTAAATATCCTCATTCAAGCATTTCCAAAATTTGGAAGCACTTGCTAATCTGGAGCGTATTGTAAGTAGACTCAGATGGTCTCACTTTATTGTTTGTTATTTGAATTTTGTATTAATTGACTACTAAATCATTATGTGAATGTGAATGATTGTGTTAATTTCCGGATAGAAGGTCCGATGATTGTGATGTTGATTGGGATATTGAAGTGCTACTTGTATGTGACTGAGAAGAAATAAGTGTGCATAATATGATTGTTAAATTCCGGACCACGATCCGATGACAAATGTGTTTTGAATGTGCATTTGCATGTAAATGAAAAGTGATACTCAACTCTAACATTGAATGCCGGACTATAGTCTGATAATATGTGAATGTGAGAGTGAATGTGGATCCTACAAATGTGACTTATGCATTTCATTTCATGAATGCATGAAACATAATGACTGTTGTAACTAGATTAGCCACCGATCAGAGCTTAAAGCACAATGAGTGAAGATGAGCTCGAGCTCAAAAGTGAATCAGAGCCTCAGGCTCAACGTTTAATGAGCCCTGTAGGGGACAGTTTATGCACTCGGTCACAACAAAGTAACAAATGGAAAGTGGGTCTTATGTGCACTGCATATGCATAATATGAGTGATTAAATTGTATTAAATGTGAAGTGTGAAATGTGTAATGATGTGAATTATGTGTTACATGATTGGGTGAGCCATCGATGATGGTCACTCAT
>JAOSBK010000004.1:36601242-36614068 GCA_027568895.1 Erythroxylum shatona | reverse complement strand
TGAAGAAAAGTTGGAATTTAAATGGTTATAAAATGAGGTGGAGTTGAAATATGAATTAATTAAGGATGAGGTTAAGTGAGAATTAGGTACACTTGAGGAAGTTGCCAAATTGTTGTTACATATAAGTGAGATATATCATGGAAAAGAAAGATAAGAATTATGTTCTGAATTTAGGGGAAAAACTGGACTAATCTAAGTAGAACTAGACAAAGTTTTCTTCTACAAAGTTGTATTTTATCCTCCTAGCTTTCCAACGCTATAAAGTATGTAAAATTTGGGTATCGAGGTTGGGAGATATGAGTATTATAATTAATGATGCTGCATGGGAAGTATGAACATGACAACTATGGTGAATGATGAGAAGTTTTGTAAGAGATGAATCATTTGAGTTGAGATTTGGGAGATTTATGACATCTTTTTGGTAATTGAATGTTTGAGGAGTGTTATTGCATTAAATGAAGTGAAACTGGGAAGATTATGGGTGAATATGATGTTAGAATGGATGTAGGAAGCACCGGAGGGGATTTGGAGGGGTTTGGGAAACCCCCATGCCCGTTTAACAGATCAAAAATGACCCCCCAGCATCGCCCATGTCCGTTTAACGGACTTTCTTGGGTGAAAAATGGCTTCCAAGCCAGTCTATGTCCGTTAGGCGGACATGTATATCTGTTAAATGGATATTCACAGGATAGCTACACTAAATCACGATTTTGACTATTTTAAAAGCGGAATCTCACTTTGAGTTATTCATGAAAGTTGTAGATCTCGAAGTCATCTTTCAAAAAATACAAAAATAAAATCAATCCAACATCTTTAGTAGAAGTTATGGGAATTTCTCCAAGATAGGTACAAAATGATTAAGGACATAAACATGTTGGATTCTTTTGGCCATAACTTCGTCATCTGACCTCCGAATGAAGTGATTCTTGAAGCGATAGATTCCTAAGATATTTTTAGGTTTGGTTTGAAAAATATTTATGGATAAAAAATAAGGAAATTGATTTGAAGAGCATGAATTGGTTATTTACTAAACATACTTTGGTATTTTACTTATATCTCAAATGGTAGAGCTCTGATTGAGATGGTTCTTGCTTCAAATTAAACTAGAGACTTAGAGCTATGATTATTTTTGAAGAAGTAAATTTGTGATTTTGGTGTTTGACCGGTGTAGGCACATCACTCTTGTGGGATATGGCTAACACAGGTTCATGGAAATAACCCTTCAAGGTAATACGCATGCTCACGTCTTACGATGACTCCGAGAGTTTGGTTCTGGAAACGTTGCCCAATATTTGTGGTATTAGAGCAAGAGTTGGGTTCCATAAATGGTTCCCAACATCCTTTAACTTCAAAGAAGAAGTTGGTAGTATAGGCTTGTTCACTCTCCTGAGAGGTGCAAGGTCATCGAGCACTTTAGGAAGTGACTCCAAAACTAAAATGGCCTCTCATGGTCTTTCTTAGGGACAATAGATGTAGGAGTTCTTGCTCTAGGAGTTATAGTATCTAGGTACATTGAAAATTATGTATGGCCTCATCAGGATTTCGTGCTGTTAACTTTTGCCTCTAGACTAGCAATATCCATTACATGTGTTATTAATGTTTTTCCCACTATCAAGAATTTTGCTCTGTTACTGATAAAAAAAGACAAAGGTTTCCCAAACTAGTTTTACTAAGCGGGTCAGTGGCGCAAAGGCTTTTTCTTAGCTTTAGTTGATCAATTTCAGCCTTTCTAAAGAAGCAGTGGTATTGCACCACTATGGAGTGCATTTTGTTTGGTTAGTAAACTTGCGACACACTATACTTAGGTGATAGTAGAGGCATATTCATCATCCTCAATTTTCCACATTGTAACAAGTGATGTCCTGTAAATCAAGATCTAGGAACCCACGAACAAGTTGTTGAAAGGAATTTCTAGAAAAGCTAAATCAGTTCTGTTTTCAAGAAAACCTTGACCAGTGTTTTAAGAAACACTAACCAAACTTATAAAAAAGGATATTGACACCACACTTTAGGAAAATAAGAGGTTGAGAGTGATATGTCATATAAACATCAGAAGAAATAACCTTAATAACTTCCAAGTTCAATGAAGAATCAACAAAGTGAATAACCTCGCCAAAAATGTAAAACAAATTCCAATATGAATTCTTGTACAAAGATGACAATTATATAGGCTAAAAAAAAACCCTAATCAATCTACTAGCAATGATTTATTCCTAAAAATAAGGATATCCTTAAGATTTTCAAAACTAATTCCTAAAGCCAAATTTAAAAAGTGGACTTTTAGATAGTCCAAATTAGTTAGAGATCTCCTAAAATCGTCAAAATAACATAGTCTTCTAATTAGGCCAAATAAACAACTAACTAGGCCTATTTAATGCATGAATTAAAGTGATAGGGTTAATTGATCTCTCCAATCCAAAATCAACGTCTATTGTTTCTTGTTTAGCTCAAACATCTTCAATCAGTCCATTAAGAGCTTCACTCATCCTTTTAGCTTTAGCCCGAGTTATTAAACCTCCACCAATGTGTAATGGATTATCAAAATATGTTAAACTAGATTGCACAATCCTTTGCATGTCTTTAGCTGGGTTTCCATCATTTCCCTCTCCTCAAAGGGATTCATCCTCAAATCTTCATCACTTATATCAAATGGAGAGAGATCAGAAACATTAATTGTAGCACTAACATTATACTCACCTGGTAGATCCAGCTTGTATGTATTTTCATTAATACACACAATGAGTTGGAATGGTCCTTCTCCTCTTGGATATACCTTAGAATGAAATTTTGTCATCAAATGAACCCATACCCAATCTCCTAGTTCAAAGATCACTTTCTTATGGCCTTTGTTGGCTTGAGAAGTATATTTTTCTGTCCTCTTTTTGATTTGATGTCTAACCTTTTCATGAAATTGCTTCACCGATTTAGCCTTCTTTGTGCCATCTAAACTAGCACTCTCATTAATTGGTAAAGGTGTTAAATCCATTAGAGTCAAGGGATTAAACCCATACACAACTTAAAAAGGTGAAAAGTTAGTAGTAGAATGAACAAAATGATTATAAACAAATTCAACATGTGGCAAACAATCTTCCCAATTCTTCAAATTCTTTTGAATTATAGCACGCAGTAAGGTAGGCAAAGTTAGATTAACTACCTCTGTTTGCCCATCATTTTATGGATGGTAAGTTTTAGAAAACATTACCTTAGTGCCTAGCTCACCCCACAATGCCTTCCAAAAGTACTTTAAGAACTTGGCATCTTGATTTGAAATAATGCTTCTTGGCACTCCACAAAGTCGTACTATCTCACGAAAGAATAATTGTGCAATGTGACTAGCATCATCTATGTTATGGAATGAAATGAAATAAGCCATCTCAGAAACCTGTCAACAACAACAAAAACTGAATCATTACCTCTTTTTGACCTTGTTAAAAATCCTAAGACAAAGTCCATGGAAACATCTACCCATGGTGCACTTGGAATTGCAAAAGGATTATATAATATATGAGGCACAGATCTAGATTTGGCCCGTTTGCAAGATATACATTTCTCACAAATTCTTTTTACATCATGTTTTATATGTGGCCAAAAGAAATGCTTAAAAAGTATATCTAAAGTTTTTTAAACACCAAAATGGCCCATTAGGCCACCTCTATGAGACTCACAAACCAGTAACTTCCTTAGAGAACAGTTGGGCACACAAAATCTCGAAAAATAAAAAACCTTCATGCGTATAAAATTTGCCAAAGGCAGCATGTTAACAAGCTTCAAACATATTACCAAAATCAATATCAGAAGATAAATCCTTAATGTACTCAAAGCCTAACAATTTAGTATCCAATATAGAGATTAAGGTATACATATGAGATAAAGCACTTGTAATCAAATTTTCCTTAACTTATTTGTACTTGATCACATAGGGAAAAGATTCAATAAACTCTACCCATTTTGCATGGCATTTGTTCAACTTCCCTTAGCCCTTTAAATTCTTTTAAGACTCATGATCAGTATGAACGACAAACTCTTTGGGCCACAAGGAATGTTGTCATGTCTCCTAGGCCCTCAATAAAGCATACATCTCCTTATTGAGGTTTGATTATGTATAAGTTTTAATTATTAGCCCTCGATAATCCATAAGCGCCTAGTTCATTAGTGTAGTATCAAAGGTGTCAATCCCACGAGGAGGGAATTAATCTAATCGTAAAATCTAAGGCTATAAACAAATAACAAAAATTCAAGATGTAAAGAAACTAATATAAGAATTTAATTAAATAAATTAAATTAAGAATCAAACACAAAATACTAATTATTAAGCAATTTGCAACACACCCAACAATCAATTGAAGGAAATTACCAATTGAGAGAAAAGGAATTTTACTTATCCTTAATGCTAACCTAACTGATTTTGAATTAATGGATTATTGCTTCTAGACAATCCTAGGGTTGATTAGTCTCTCTTGAGTTATAATCTTTAACCCTAAATCATAAACCTTAATTAGATTGTGGAGGTTGCAATATATCAATTCACAACCTATCTGAAACCCTAATTAGTTTTAAAGTTCTCTACTAAACTATCGAAAACTTGTATAAGATCTCTCATTACAAAAATTATAGATCTGATTTAATTCTAGTTTCTATTAAATCACCTAACTCTTGTTAGTCTAATTTAATCATTTTTTATTCAATTCACCTTTTCAGTTTATTATCGATTTATGCAATAGCATAATCAAACCACAACAATATCCAATAAATAAACACATAAACATTTAGATTCTCATTAATTAAAGAATAAAATTCTTAATGTGAATTTAGAACATCCTTAACATTTTAGATCCTACCATCAACTATTCAATCTAATTCTATACAATAATAAAACTAAAAAAAAATAGGAAATAAAATCTAAAATAAATGATGGGAGGCAACAACATCGGGAAAACTTATGATTCGGGAAGTATGACAAGTCAACTTCTGCTCCTCTTCTCTCTTCTTTCTCCTCTTCCTCTGTCTCTCGATGATTTCTCTCTAGGATTTCTTGCTGATGCAAAAAGCACCTTTCTCTGCCTCTTTTTGTTCTTTTTATATCCTCTTGTATTTTGGGTAACCTTAGGGTTTTTTAGGGATCCAAAGAGCCCAAAAAATCTCTCAAAACTTGACGTTCCTGAGTGTCTACACGTCTGTCAGACGTAGGCAACAATTGTGGCTCATAAATGAGCCTTCTGTCATAATCGTGGCATGCAGGTCATGATCGTAAGTCCTTTCTTGGGCTTCTATCACAATTATGGCTTGCCACGATCGTAGGTCATTGTTTCAGCCCAAATGTCTCTAAAACTCCTCTGTTCTTTAATATTGACCTTGAAACACTAGCAAACACATCAAGGTCCTTAAAAAATATAATATTTAAGCTCAAAGACTTGTACTAACCCATAAAATACTTAAAACATAAATAATTAAAAAATTAACACAGTTCCAACCTAAACACATACTAAATGATTGAATTAACAACTAAACACATATCAAATTATGCCCTAAAATATGATGCAATTTACACTTTTCAATATCCTCACACTTAAATGTTTGCTTGCGCTCAAGCAAACAAAACATCAAACAATAAAAAATCAAAGCACATAATGCAATAATGAGACAATGACTTCAACTTCATGAAACAAGTTTAATTCTAAACATAATCATTCAAGTTATTCCAAATCATTAACATGCAAAATTCACATCTAAGAGCTCTAGACTAAATATACATATTAATTAAGACCCAAATGTCAAGTTATTCACCCTTTTCAATTGTACAAACACATTAATAATTATTTAGTCATTCAAAATTTGTAACTACTCCTAAGTACATTTTCATGAAAATTCAAGCTACTTACAATTTTGGTAGGTTTATTAGAAACCATTTTTAATCACCTTTTGTGGACATAGACCTAGTCTTTTTACACAGAGGAACATTGGTGATGAATGTTGATCTGGTTACTCGACTAAGTCATGTTTTTATTAAGTTGCTTAGTTGGAACGCCATTATAGTCTTTTAACATGAAGGCACACATTTGTGATGCGTGTCAATCCGATTACTCAGCTATATCCCATTCTCTACTGGCTATTAACTCTATTCATAACCCGAAGGCTAGCAGAATAGTTATTTATTAAAAAATTACAAATACACATTTTTTATTTAATGCCTACCTTGTTGCCTTAGCTACTCGTTTTTATGAAAAACGTTAGCAATGCTACTTTATTCGAAAGACCTAAAATTATGAATGAATGTGACAGCTTATAGGGTGATGAACTAACACTAAATCCTAATTAACTTTCATATTTAGCCAAAGAACCCAGATCACTAATTTCGCAAGCTAATGACTCTTTCCAACCTAAAAGATTATGTTCAAAAATAAATCAATTTCATTCCATCTAAGCCATCGACATATTTACACAATTCACAATATGCGACCTAACAATCTATCATACAATATGCGAAATTAACACTCAAAGAAAAACACATAATCCTCCCTACACTTGAACAACACATTATCTTCAATATAATGAGTAGACAAACAAACACACATGGAATGATGTATCAATGAATCTGGCGTATATTCCAGCTCTAATGTCGTTGTGTGCGGGCCATCTCTTTCATCCTCCTAGTGTTTTCCTTAATTGTATTTATAATTGCTTTGATATTGGCAGAGATTGTATCAAGCACTTTCTTCCAATAGGTTCTACTATGTCTTTTTCCTCTTCGAACTCCTGACTAATCGAGTCCTCTTCTACCTGCTAAGGTGGCACTATGCTAGAACTTACCTGACTAGCCCTAATCTTGATGTGTGTTTTGGCACTAATATCCCGAAGTTCCATAATATAAGAATTCAAGATTTCAGCTCGCCACAAATGATGATGATTCATGAATTTAGAACGATGGGCCGTGAATCCGTTGCACTCAACTCTGTAATAATCAGCTATGATCAAAACCAAGTAACTCATTCCTAAGTTATTGCTCCTCTTGCATCGAGTAGAGTTAATTGCGTTAAAGATATGGGTGGTTATGCAAATTGGGATGTTATCGTCCATGCACCACAAAAGGAAAAGTTCCTTCGTCGAACATTTGTTAGTTTTTATTTTGTCAAAAATAGTTTGACATATGAATTTGTGTAGCAACAATTGTTTGTGGTTCCTGATGATGTTATTATATGCATTCTTAACATCAAACCACTCTAACTTAGTTAGTTTAGTCTAATAGGGGGTGATATGGAAATCATCATACTGATTCACTACGGACAATTCGGGAAAACCATAAATTTGATACAAGGTATCATGATTAAGCTCATAGGTTGTTCTTGTAACCTAAACTACAATTTTCTAAGTTTATTAGATTCAAACTGAGGGAATGTAAAGAATTCTAGGGTTAGTTCTTCGTAACTTGGATATTAAAAATGAATAAAATGTCCCAATTGAATTCTCTCTACTAAATTTTTGACCTTGTCTCTCAATTCCAGTCTATCTAAAGTCTCAGAATGAAATACTTAGGAACCATAATTTATTTATCTTGAAGGGAGTGAAAGCGGTTACCTTCCTCATCTAAGAAGATCGAAAAAGACATTCTATAATCCAATGCCCTATCTCTTTTGTCGCTGCTCGATACTTAGGTTTTCCCTTTAAATTAGGTGCACTTAATAGTCTGCTTGATCCGTGGCCCTGTTAAGAATGAGAGTGTACAAGAGTTGCAAGATTAAGGGAGTTGAGTGTAGGTAGAGAGAAGTGAGAATCTTCGAATGTCTTATATGTAAAGAGAGAGAGAGAGAGAGTCTAAATGAAAGTGATGATGAAATGAGGTTAGACTTGAACATATAGGTGAGAGGAGGGCAATTTTGTAAGAAAATACTGAAAAATGCATGCCTGTAATGCCCTAACACAGGCCACGATCGTGGCCTGCACTAATTCCATCAATTTTCCAAAATTTTCTTCTTTTGTCCTTCTACACATTCTTGAAATCCCTTCCTAACTCTTTTATAGCTCTTTCACCTCTTTTTTTTGGCTTACTTACTCGATCATCTAATGTCGAAGTCCTATGCCTTCCTGACCTTATTTGGAAACAAAATAACCTAACTACAAAATTTAAACTATTTAAATGTAAAAGGGAATAACATGGAATTAACAATTCATAGGTTGCCTCCCATGTAACACTTATTTTAATTGCAGTAGCTCGACACTCTTTTTGTGCTCAAAGTGGTTTAAATGAATCGTGCAATGGTAGTACAATCATCGATCTTACAATTTGCACAGGAGTTACCATGCCCTAGGTTCCACCTTCCTTTGCTTTCTCCTTCGTGATTGTTTCTTTCTAAATGCATTCATAGGATCCTCAATATCTTCTCATTGTCCTCAAAGTTTGGTTTCTTTGATGTTAGCTAGAAGTAAGGGAGAATTATTGCCATTCTTCGACTCAGTGAAGGTTATTTGATGCTTTCCGACCCTCAAAGTTAGTTCACCCCCATCAACGTCAATTATTGAGTGATTAGTAGCCAAGAATGGTCGTCTAAGGACTACAGGGGTTTCCATATCTTCTCCAATATCCAATATAAAGAAGTCTATAGAGAAGGTAAATATATTGCTCTGTACTTGCACATCCTGAATAATACCCTTTGATCGATGAACTGTTTTGTCCTCCATCTTCACTAACATTGTAGTGGGTTCTAACTCTTCTAACCCCAAATTTTGACTAAAGGTATCAGGCATCATATTAATACTCACTCCCAAATCTGCAAATGCCCTGTCTATTTTAACTGCATTGTCCTCGATGTTTGGTTTCTTTGATGTTAGTTGGAAGTAAGGGAGAAATGTTGTCATTCTTCGATATAGTGAAGGTTATTTGATGCTTTTTGACCCTTAGAGTTAGTTCACTCCTATCGACGTTAATTATTAAAAGAGCAGTAGCCATGAATGGTTATCTAAGGACTATAAAGGTTTCCACATCTTCTTAAATATCCAATACAAAGAAGTTTGTAGGGAAGGTTAATATACCTATATGTACTTGCACATCCTTAATAATACCCTTTGGTCAATGAATTGTTTTGTCCTCCGCCTTCACTAGCATCGTAGTAAGTTATAACTCTTCTAACCCTAATTTTTGACTAAAGGTATAGGACATCATATTAATACTCACTCCTAAATCTACAAATTCCCTATCTATTTTAACTCCATTAATACTACAAGGAATGTAAAAATTCCCTAGGTCCTCTTTCTTCTGTGCTATTGATAAGTTATCATTCTTGATATGCTTTAGCTCTATTTTGTCATCGTTTTTTATTAAATGATGTTGAATTGTCCATAGTTTTTCTGAATCCGATACTGCTCTTTTGTTTTCTTTGCTATTTGCAGTAGTTTTGGGAAATACACGGTCAGACCGTGTGAAATCACATAGACCGTGTCTTTTGGAGCAAAAATGCATAACCACACCTGAAAGAAACACGGTCTAATCGTGTGAAATCATACGGACCGTGTATAACGGTTACTCATGATAGTTTCGGGAATTAAAAGAGGAATCGCTGGAGAGAGGAGAGAGGAGAGAGGAGAAAAGAAGAAAAGAAGAAGAAAAGTGGGGAGATTAGAGGGCGAAGATTGGGGAAGCTATTGGAGTTCCTTTTCTTTCCTCTTTCCATTTTTCAAGTTTATTCTCAATGTTCATATTTACATTTTTTTTACTTTTACTTTTAGGATGGATTCAGTCATGAAACTTTAAATTCTCTTATTCTAGGATGTTTGTTTCAGCTTGGGATTTATGTATTAAACTTTATGTCTTTATTTCCAAATTCAATGTTGACTTGATTTTAGTAAAGTAATTTTGTCTAATGTTGATTTGATCTTTCTAATATAGGGTTTCTTATTAAATAATGATGGATGTTAAACTAAGTACTGAAAAGTAATGCTTAATATCTGAATTCCTAGATTAGACCTAATTGAAAGAACATCTAGAAATAGAATTCTTCATTAGGAGTACTTGAGATTAACCACTGTGTTCATTGGGTTGAATTTGATTTTTTTTTGGTCTAGGAAACTAATTCAAAAATTGGAATCAACACGTTAATTGCTTCGAAAGAACTAATTGATAATAGTGAGTTAATGTACTTAGATCAGTATTTTATTTCATAGGGATTACATGATTTCTTTGTTGAAATGAATTCCTAGAATATTAATTTAAATTCTGTTAATCGTGCATTAATATTTCTTTAACAACTAAATTTTCATATTTGATAGCTTAGCGAATTTAAGAGGCATAAATTTAGTACGTTGACTTAGTCCTTGTAGATAGACACTTGACTGCTACAACTAAACTCGTACAATTGCAGAGCCTATCAGCTATAGTAGGGTTTCTTCCACTATAAGCTCCTTAACCTTCTTCTTGATTGATTCTCTTAGTGTGAGCCTCGTTTGTAGTTGTTCTGTTATATCCTCAACATTGTTTAATTCAGCCTCCTTAGAATTCCTCATCGCCTTACTTGAATTTGACTTCTGCTGAGCTAGAATACGGTACAAAAATTCAGGTTGAGGTTCCTCGATTGGTTTAATTACGAACTCACTTGGAAGGAATTCCAAATTTGCATGTCCTTCTCCATTGTCTCCATCTTCTTTCATATGTTTGAGTTTCTTTTCTTGGGTCTAAGTAATGACCGTGATTCATTCCTTAGGGTTAGATTCATTATTGTTTGGAAGGGTTCCTTCATTCTGAGTTAAAATTACCTCTATTAGTTGACCTACTTAGACCTCGAGATTGTGTATTGAAGAGGGGTGGTTCTTAGTGACTTGCTCGAACTTGCTTTCAAGCCTCTTATGTCCATCCTCCATGCCTCCAATTTTATCTAAAATCCTATCCAACTTGGATTCCATTGAGCTCGGTTTATCTTACTGGAAACTTGGTTGTCCTTAGGGCTTGAATTGTCCTCCAACATTGTTTATCCAAGAGAAGTTAGGGTGATTCTTCCACCCAGGGTTGTATATGTTGGAGTAGGGATTGTTTCCCCCTCCTCGTCTGTATTGATCTCCCATATAACTAACTTGCTCCAGATCATTATCCTTCATTAAGAGGTAATCCACCATATCATGGTCCATCTGTCCACATAGTTCACACTTTAGTTGCACGACTTTTACTAAAGTTGAGGATGAAGCCTTCATGTTATTGAGTTGTCGAGTTAAGTTATCAATTTTAGCTTTCATCTCCATCATTTGATCAAGAGCTACAACTTTGTGTTCTCAAAAGGCAGTGGGTTATGTACTCTATTTATTCGTCCATGTAAGCTTGCAATCATGCATCTCATACATAATATATACCAAATATATGTAACAAAAAACCAAACAGGACATCAAAAACCAGATCTACTCATACATATAGATATAGAAAACAAAAACATGAAATGTAAGATGTTTACATACTTTTTTGACAATCTCCTTCATTCTTTAATCTTCTCCGCGTTGGGTTGTCGTAAATGACAACGATGAATATAGACCGTCTCTTAATGAAAGTCCACACGAAGATAGAAGGATGAAAAAAAAGTTAAAGAGAAAAAAAGTATGTGTATGAAAAAGAACCTTTTTTTTCTTACACAAGATACACAAAAATCATCTATATTTTTTGCGCCATTTGGCCTTCCATAACCCCTATTACTAATGGAGAGTTATGGGAAGTTAATGGTTATGAATGGAAGTTATAGGAAGTTAACGCCCATAAATAACATGCATTAAATGAAGTTTTGGGAATTTAATGACTAAATTGGCAACCAACAACACTTATTTCTAATCCATTCCATCCAACATTTTCTATTACGATCACATCATGATACAATCCTAAGACACTCTCTCATATTGTTGGACCCTGGAAAAGTTTTCCTTAAAGTAAGCATGATTTAAAATAATTTTGGAGTTTTGATAGATTTAAATTTTGGAGCTATAATTATGTCAAGGTTAGTGGGATTTGTGGAATGGGTAAGTGGAATTAAAGTGTTAATATAATAAGGATGTTCAAGGACATTTTTGGGAGATCACTTTAGCATAGAAGAACATAAGCTTATAATTAAGGGTAAGATGGACTTTTGGGCTCATTAAGGGTAAGAATGGGAAAGAAATGTGTTGTTTTGCTTATAAAGAGGAGAAAAACGTGAATTGAAGAGAGAGAAGAGTGAGAAAACAAAATTAAGATAGAGAGGAGGAAGGTTTCGGTGAAAGAGGGAAAGAGAAGAAATCAAACTTGTTAAGGTAGGTTAACCATCTGTCCTTCTTGCTTTATTGAAGGAATGAGTGGTGTTGTGGAAGAAGGAGTTAGAAAGGAAAAGATTTAGTGTAGAGAATGGAAAAGTTGGTGTGGGAAGAAGATAGAGTAGGAGAACCCAATTGATTTTAGGGTTTTTAAACTAGGTCTTAGGTTTTCTAACCTAGATGGGTTATGGGTAGATTAGATTTGAGTCCAATTTTGTGTTTGGTTGAAATATTGTAATTTTTTTAAGATTTTGAATTTTATTAAAATGTTGTTTTGAATGGAACCTTGGTTATTGTAGGAAACCAAGGAAATCCTACCCAAGAGCAAGGGGAATGACAAGCTTGACTTGGTTTTCGCAAGCTATTTAGGTGGGTAATGTATTTATAGTTATTGTGTGATTGGGCAAATTCTTGCCTATGTGTGTATATGTGTTAAATTGTTTAAAATTGACTTGTAGAAATTACTTTTTGATTTTGTCATACTATGGAAGAAGTATGAAATGTGATATAAATAAATTGTGTTTTTGATCAATGTTATGCCTTGATATTTGTCATGGCATTTTGTATAAATGAAAAG
>JAOSBK010000004.1:36560800-36583216 GCA_027568895.1 Erythroxylum shatona | reverse complement strand
TCCCATCAAATTAGTTTTGAACTGTGATAGCCAAAGCTCATTTTCAAGAGGATTTTATCACTTGTCTTAATCTTTTCATTTTCTATTTTCAAAAACCCAAAAATACTTTTTACATGCTTTTTACAATACTTTTTAGTTCATTAATATTTTCAAAAATCAAAACCCCCCTTTCCTTGCTGATTTCACTTGCATTTTATGACATATAGGCTAGCTTAGGTCCATTTCATTAGTTTCCGATTAAGTGAGACGACCCGAGGTTGCATCCTGTACTGCAATCCTTAGAATTAAATTATTTTTGACTCGGCTTCCAAGGGTTTGATCTTAAGATCGATACGAAGAGCCGATCACACTTGCTTGCTTAATGTTTCACCAACAAAAGTGTTAAATTGGAACAATCCTTATTAGGTTTTGTATAAAAAAACCTGGTTATAATCAATTTAAGGTTTTTGGATGTTTGGGGTATGTGATGAATGTCAATCCTCATAAAGATAAGTTTGATAGCAGGGCTTTTCTAAGGGTAGACTTAGGAGGATCTCCAGGACTTAAGGGGTGGAAAATATACAACATGGAAACACACCAGATTAGTGTGTCTTGAGATGTGAAGTTTATAAGGAACAATTCCCTTACCTGTCAAGTTACACTCACCCTTACCAAGATGAGAATGATCTCCAACCATCCACTGTTTTACCAAATAGTTTCAATGTCAATCCATTACACATATCACAACAAAAGACAACACATTCAAAATCTGCTAAGAAAAGTGATCATCATGGCTCACATATTCATATGGATGCACAACAGATTTCACAATTCTCATAATCATCTCACACCAACTCTCAAATAGCAAAAAATAGCAGTTCTTCTATTGAAAGAAAGTTGCCACAGTAGCCCCTCACCCAAGATGTTGTGCGAAGACATTCAAACAGACCAAGCAGATCACCAACTTGATTATCTAATTTTGTTGTTAATCAGATTCATGTTGATGCTTCCATAGATGTCTTTCAATACACAGATGCTCACTCAGCCTTCATTTCTAATTTTACAAATATTCATGAACCAAGAACATACCATGAGGCAAAGGAATATCCAAATTGGATCAAACAATGTAGGAGGAGCTAGAAGCTATAGAGACGAATCAGATTTGGCAGTTAGTTTCACTACCAAAAAGGAAGAAAGCTATTATGTCTAAATGAGTGTTCAAGATTAAATATGCCCCTAATGAATCAGTCTCTCGATATAAGGCTAGGTTGGTAGCCTGGGGATATCATCAAGAGTTTGGTATTGATTATCACGATAGTTTTTCTCTTATTACTAAGGTGGTCACAGTCATGGTATTTTTATCAATTGTAGCTTCAAATCGTTGGCCAGTACATCATATTGATATCAACAATGCTTATTTACATGGGTCAATTAATGAGGAGATTTACATGCTTCCTCCAAATGGCTACACCAAAGCAAATAAAAATCAAGTTTGTAAGCTTTTAAAGTCCCTGTACGGAGTGAAGCAGGCAGGAAGACAATTAATAAAGCCTTTACTGATAAGCTCCTGCAAATGGGATTCGTGAAATCAATACATAATTACTACCTTTCCACCAAAAATACTTCAACAGACTTTATAGCTTTTATAGTATATGTCGATGATATTCTCATGTCTTTGATAGTAAAACAAGCATCCAACTGTTGCTTCACATTCTGAATCAGTTGATGAAATATATTTGTGATTTGGTTCAAAATGCTGGATTGTTGAATGCACAACCGGTTATTAATCCCTTTCTTTCAAATGTTCAACTAACTGCTGACTTTGAATTGTATGACAAACCAGATAGTACATCGAAGGGTAAGTTGTTGTATCTGGACTTTACGAGGCCCGGTATATCTTTTGTGACTCAACAATTAAGTTAGTATATGAACGCCTCCACAAGAGTTCAGATGGATACAGTCTTGCACGTTGTCAAATACTTGAAGGGTACTGATACTATGGGGTTGTTTTATGCAACTAATAACGGTTTTGATTTGCAAGCATTCATACTGGGGGAGATGCAAAATCACTCGATGATAGGTAACAGGATATTGTATTTTTCTTGGAACATCATTGGTTTCATAGAAATCAAAAAAGCAAAATACTGTTAGCAAAAGTTTAGCAGAGGCTGAATATCATGCTATGGCTATAATCTCTTGTGAACTAAAATGGTTGATATATCTTCTTGGTGAGTTCAAACTTAACCATACCCTACCTATACCCTTATTCTACGATAATCAAGATGCTATTCACATAGCAGCCAATCCTGCTTTTCACTAACATATGAAACATGTTGATATTGAATGTCACATTGTCAGGGAGCACTTGGTTTCAGGATTTATCAGCACACCTTATGCTTCTTTCTCTATTCATATTGTTGATTTACTTACCAAGCCTTTAACTTCTAAACAAATTAATTCTACGTTAGCCAAGATGAAGTTATTTCAATGTACTTCATCTTGAGGAGGGGGTGTGGGTTTCAGGTGTGGTTATAAGAATGCAATCATCACCGGTAGAAGAAAATGGAAGGAAAATAGTCAGCGTTAAGGAGCTATTATAATTAGTTACAAATTTGTTATGAGTTTTTATCTGTTATGAGTTGTTAAAAAGTTGTTTAGATTCTAATGTAACAAACTGGATTCAAAATACTTTCCAGCTCATTCAGATGCTACATATATAAATACATTGTATTGCCTCTTACGAATGGAATAAGATACAATTAACCAGATTGTTCTTCTCTTTTCTTCATAAATGAACCTGCACGAAATAAACCATTTATTGTAGTTGTGAGTTTTCATGTTTAGCATTACTACTACAGTTGCTAAACTCACAGAGATGAATCCATTTCGCATGGCCAAGTAATCGGTCTTTCGAACAGACCGAAAGAACTGACCAAAGAAGCATGCCTGCAATATTCAACAAGTAGCCATAATTAGCAATATTAAAGAACAAAACCATGCAAATTGAAGATAGATAAGAGTTTAGACATAAACATCTTCTTACAATATAAAACGTTGTTGGCGTTCTTGTCCAAAAACTTGTGTGTTTTCTCACGAACGATGTCTCATGAGTTATGGGGAATCTTTTAGGACCTGAACAGTTGTGTAAATACTCAGTTCATTCAACTCTCAAAAAGTTAAGCACGTATAGTTTCTAGTAATTAGAGCAGTACCATTCACAGTCTCTTGTTCCCAAATAAATTTTGCGTCCAATAGGCTTTGCCTGCAACATTCCTTACCGTCCCCTAGGTTGAATTATGTACCTTTTCTGGCTCTTTGTTGTCTTGGCTGGAATTTGAAGAGTTAACAGTTTTGTTGTGTAATTGGTCACCTGCATAAGGATGCTCAAGTATGATCCAGCTGAACGAGTCTCGGCCAAAGTAGCTCTTGTGCATTCCTATTTTGATGACTCATCTTTTGTTTTTTGTCTCCTAGTGTCGTGATATCTTTAAGCTACCACATTTGATGTGATGCCACTACAACTTAAGTGTAGAAGATATTTGATTCATCAACTTGGTGGTTAATTTGGTAGCAGAGCAGAACAAGGAGGGCGAGTCACTTCTTTGCAGAAACTTTTCAGGTAAATGGTTATGCTTCTATTATTCAATGAAGCAGGATTTAACTTGTTCCATAGCCTTGCGTTTTGGATAGCCTACGTCCCTAACATTTCTTTCAGTTCAGTACTGACTTCTCTCACACTGATGCAAAACTTTGACATTTCTCACATACTGTAAACAATAAATGAAGCAAATAGAACTGAAATCGTCATCGTCATCATGAAGTGATGATGCAAAAAAGGTTTGGTGGTTGCTTTATGAAAAGGCTAAAACAAATTTGAGATCAACTTTTCCGCTTTATACAATACCATTGACTCATTGTATATGCTTTTCTGGAGACGGTATTTAATAAGGAGTAGGTCTAGATGAATACAACAATATCAATTCTATATCAGGAAGGAGAAAATTGAAAGAAAAATCAGTGTTTATAGTTAAATGTTTTAGTGTAAAAGTACAATAATAGAATAAAAAAACTATAAAATGGGAAAAAGCTAAATTGGTGGAGCAGCCGTGTAATTGGGAGGTTTGTTTTGCTTGAAAACCTCATCATAGTAATTCACGACCCTAGATTTAACATGACCATATATATGTATAATACGAATCTCCTTACTTTGTGCGCTTTCTTTCGAATTGCATGTTTTATCTCATTTTTTGTTTCTTCTCCGAAGCTTGGAGGACGAATTAGGTTTTACAGTACTTATTTCTCTGTTCTTCCTTTCTTTTATTTTGATGATGGTGAAAAATAAATGAGTAGCAAAAGCTTAATAAATCTATTCTCATAAAGAAATTGATTTGGGTGAGGGATGGAAGGATTGGAAGGGATGATACGGAGGCTATTGGAAGGAAGGAATAACAGAGGGAAACGTATTCAGCTATCTGAAAATGAAATCCGTCAGCTTTGCGCCACCGCCAAACAACTCTTCCTCTCTCAGCCTATTCTTCTTCAGTTAGAAGCTCCCATCAATATCTGTGGTATGTTGTCCAATCTCTTCCTTGGTATTTTTTTCTTTCTGCACATAACGCATACCTAAAAACACTCAGATTTATTGGTCTAGTTATTCAGATTTTGATGATGTGAATAGGAATCGCAAGTTCCAACAAATCACTTTGATTTTGGGTTTAAATTAGGTCTATTGAATATCATATTGTTCAGTGTGTAATATACGTTGTTGGAGAATTTTGAGGATTTGTTATGATGAATCAACAGGTGATATACACTATAATATGTAGATTTATTAAGATTGTTCAAGTATGGAGGGTTCCCACCAGATGCCAACTATCTGTTCCTTGGAGATTATGTGGATAGAGGAAAACAAAGTATAGAAACTATATGCCTTCTCCTGGCTTACAAGATAAAGTTCCCAGACAACTTTTTCATGCTTAGAGGGAACCATGAATGCGCTTCCATTAACAGAATATATGGATTCTATGATGAATGCAAACGTCGCTTCAGTGTACGCCTGTGGAAAACTTTTGTTGAATGCTTCAATTGTTTACCAGTGGCCGCAGTTGTGGATGACAAAATCCTATGCATGCATGGTGGTCTTTCCCCAGAAATGGAAAATCTGGATCAGATCAAAGCTATAGAGAGGCCTGTAGACGTTCCAGACCAAGGCCTTTTGTGTGACCTCCTTTGGTCTGACCCTGATGCCGACATCCAAGGTTGGGGTGACAATGATAGAGGTGTCTCCTACACCTTTGGAGCCGACAAAGTCTCCGACTTTCTCAAGAAACACGATCTCGATCTCATTTGCCGAGCTCACCAGGTTTCATTTTAATTTAGTTGTTCTCTTCATTAGTGAAGTATGTTTTCGTAACAATTATGGCCTCATTGCCTTACTTGTTCAGTTTAATAGAGTGAGTAGGCGTTTCTTTACAGGGGATGGAAAAAATTGCTTCACTTGTTGCTCATAATTTTCAGAAAATGATTGGCAGGTAGTTGAGGATGGATATGAATTCTTCGCAGACAGACAGCTGGTTACCATTTTCTCTGCTCCAAATTACTGCGGAGAGTTTGATAATGCAGGCGCAGTGATGTGTGTTGATGCAAGTTTACTGTGCTCATTTCAGATTCTCAAGCCCTGGAAAGGGAAACCGTGAGTATAGAATGTTTCCACTAACCAAACGAAGCAGAGGATTAAGCGCCTGTTCTGGGATTCACAGTTCATCAGTTAAATGGTTGTGACGTATGTATGTTTACATGTATATATATAATATCTATCAGCAGGTGTAACTTCTTTAGATATATGTAATCACAATTCATGTCAAGAGAAGCACTAAAGATTGAAGAAGATGCCATGTTCGTGGCTTTTAATCCCTCTGCTCACACCTCATGGATCATTCAAATTCTACCTATGCAATGAAAGTTCTTCAAGGAAACCTCTGCTCTTCTTTTGTTTTGTTTGCTTTTTGTACATCTTTAATTGTAAGGTTTTAAAATTGTAGATGGAGAAGAAATTTTAGCTCCCCTCCCATTTAATTATTTATGAAAAATAATTTTTATTCGCATAAAAATACTTTTATATCATTAATTTTAAACAATTAATTATATTTTTAAGACATAAAATTAATTGTTAGTTAACAACTAATCAAGGGTCAGACAAAAACAAAATATTCATAACCGTTAATAAGAGACTGAGGGGTTGGGACGGAAGAGTATTAGGGAAAGCGAACCCCAAACCCAATAATACGAGAGACCCTCTCTTCTCCACTGTTTGCTGCTTCTGTTTCCCCTTTTAATCTTCTAGTCTCTCATCTCTTCTCTGTTCCTCTTTTCTCACTTCGGACTAGGGTTAGGGTTTACATCCAGCAATTTCCTATTTCATATGCTCTCAATGATCCTGAGCAGACAATCAACCTGAGAGAGAGAGAGAGAGAGAGAGGTCAACGGGCTCGTTCGTTGGCGGCTAAGTTTGATTTTTCATTTTTTGTTTCTGAACTTTTGGTAAGATGATACTCGAAGGAAGGAGGATATCAGCGAGCCCTAGGCCTTGCTCGGGAAGGAGGATCTTGGCCAAGAAAAGGCCTCGTGTAGATGGATTTGTAAACACCGTTAAGAAGCTTCAGAGACGCGAGATTTGTTCCAAGAGGGATCGTGCTTTCAGTATGAGCAATGCCCAGGAGAGGTTTCGCAACATGCGTTTGATGGTATTTCTTTTTCTGTTTCATTATTTCTTAACAATCACCCTCTTATTGCTGAAGAATCCGAGTTCCTCTACAAAAATAGGAAAAACGACGTGTTGATTTGGAATGAGCTTTTTGCAAAGACAATTTTTTAAATTCTCTTCCAGTCTCCTGATTAATCCCTTTCCTGCACAACTTGTGTATCTCGGATGTGACAAAACCAGTCCCAGATGTTTGTCTATGATATGGACAATTTAACCTTTAATCTTTCCTTTCTCGACAATTTTTCCATGACAGCAGTGAAATGGCATTCTAACTTTAGGATAAACATTTTTTAGTTCAGATGAAAGTCGGCGTCTTCACTTTGCTTGAATTTTGGCTGTCTCATGTCCAGCTGCCTATCGATTAAGACCCTAACATTTCTCTTCTGCCTGTGTGTGGGTGCGAGAGTGTCCTTCAAATCCCTCTCTTTTTTTTTTTTTAGCACACTTACTTGCTTGCACAGTACAAATGAGCCATAGGTTCATCATTTTTTAGCATACCTTCAACGCCAGACCTACAATTGTTTGCATTTGCTTTTGCGAAATTTCCACCGTTTGATGGCTTGCTACATTAGCAGCTCCGGCGTTTCTCACTGTTTCATTAAGGAAATCCCTTTGATGGTCTTCTTGTTTTCCTTTTAGGAAGAATATGATACGCATGATCCCAAGGGCCATTGTTCAGTAGTATTACCTTTTCTGATGAAGAGAACAAAAGTTATTGAGATTGTGGCTGCACGTGACATTGTCTTTGCTCTTGCACATTCTGGTGTTTGTGCAGCTTTCAGCAGAGGTAATAACCAAAGTTATTTGTCAGATCTACGGACTTGCGTTTCACAAACTTCGCTTTCTACTTGATGTGCTTCCTAATGAGTTGAAGCTGGTTTATATCTTTTATACATTAACTGTTTCAAATGCAGAGACAAACCAGAGGATTTGTTTTCTGAATGTGAGTCCTGATGAAGTAATTCGAAGCCTGTTCTACAATAAGAACAATGATTCACTTATCACGGTTTCAGTTTATGCTTCAGACAGTTTCAGCTCCTTGAAATGTAGATCAACTAGAATTGAGTGCGTTAACATTTTCTCTTGCTTATATGCCCTTTCTCTCAGTCTTACATGTTATGAATGCTTAACTTATTTTTAAATGGTTAGGTACATACGAAGAGGCAAACCAGATGCAGGTTTTGCCCTATTTGAATCTGAATCCTTGAAGTGGCCTGGGTTTGTAGAGTTTGATGATGTTAATGGAAAGGTTCTTACTTACTCTGCACAAGATAGGTGCCTTTACAATCCATATGCTCTTTGGTTTCCTAATGCATTTATCATTTTTCATTCTAACTTCTTATGTGTTTATGATCAGCATTTACAAGGTGTTTGACCTCAAAAACTATACAATGCTTTACTCCATTTCAGACAAACATGTTCAAGAAATCAAGATTAGGTATCTTTTTCTCTCTCTCACACACACACTCACACGTAGACACACATGGGTGCATGTACTCACTTGCATATACACAGAATGTATATGATGTTGTGCACTTGCAAATCGTAGTTGTTAGTGGTAATGGTTGCTGTTGGTCCTGATGCCAGTGAAATGGTTGCATGCGAATCCGTCTGTAATGTGATAATTTGTGTGACAATGGGCAACTACCTGAGAATTTGTTTGAGTCTGGAATGTATCTTACACCCTCTCTTTTTTATTTTTTTTCTGTTGAATGAATGCCCTTATTCAATTTTTACTTCTAATTCTACCTACAGTCCGGGCATCATGTTATTGATCTTCAATAGAGCAAGTGGCCATGTTCCTCTTAAAATTTTGTCCATAGAAGATGGCACGGTTCTCAAAGCATTCAACCATCTCCTTCATCGTAATAAAAAGGTTGACTTCATTGAACAATTCAATGAAAAGCTTCTTGTCAAGCAGGAAAATGAGAACCTTCAGATTCTTGATGTATGATATTTCTATCTCCTTCAGTTTCTTTCCTGCACCAATTTATTGTTTTCAGATATATAACCGCAACCTCTTGCCTGCAGGTTCGAAATGCCGAACTGATGGAAGTTAGCAAAACTGAATTTATGACTCCCTCAGCGTTTATATTTCTTTATGAAAACCAGTTGTTCTTAACTTTCAGAAATAGAACTGTTGCTGTTTGGAATTTCCGTGGGGAGCTTGTGACATCATTCGAGGATCACCTGCTATGGCATCCCGACTGTAACACCAATAACATATACATTACGAGTGATCAGGATCTTATAATCTCTTATTGCAAGGCTGAATCTGATGACCAGTGGATGGAAGGAAATGGTAATAGTCTACTTTCTTTGGTTGGCTAGTTTTTAGTGTTAAAATGGTTTTAAAGTACTGGCTTGTTTAGTGCTATCTTTTGGAGTACTAAAACTTGATTATAG
Organism: Erythroxylum shatona; assembly: GCA_027568895.1. Lineage (NCBI taxonomy): Eukaryota > Viridiplantae > Streptophyta > Magnoliopsida > Malpighiales > Erythroxylaceae > Erythroxylum > Erythroxylum shatona. The sequence continues at coordinate 36,574,068 of JAOSBK010000004.1, read as the reverse complement.
CAAGTCCTAAAACATTATTTTTATTTTTATTTTCCTCATTACCGAGTTTCCTTAGTAGATGCAGTGATTGGTATATTTTCATTTGAACCAAAAGCAGTGATAAATGTGTTTGAGGAGCACATCTTGTGTTACCAGACATACCTGAAAGATTTGTGGGCTGCAAAATCTTTTTCATTTTCTTAATAGTTCTTGTTTTATACCCCATTTGAAAAGTATAAAGCTCCAAAAAGAAACCATAAAACTAAGGATGATAGCCATTTATGAACAAACTGCTATAAGAGATCCTCAGGAATCATAGACGGTGTTATATGCAATCCAAAACCAAATAATCCTTTGTTGCTATCTATGATTCTCCTACAATCCTTTATCGTAATTAGTGAACTCAGACATTCTCTATGTAATATAAACCGCCTGGGATGAGGCAATTGTTAATGCTGAATTATAACTTGGCTGAGTTGGGAGTGCAGGATTGGGGAGATTTGGGGAAGGTCTCCTTATATTTGAATTTGATTCGGACATGTTAACTAGATGTCAAGCTTCTTATTGATAATATTATTATTGCCTACTTTTCTCTTTTGATGCCAAAAGATGATATAAGTCTTACTGGTTGCGAAATCCCTTTGGATGATATGAACAAGAAAGGAAGCCAAATCAGTTTTGTGACTATGATGCTGTACCAACACTTTTTGGGGGCCTCTGTGTGGTCTTAAAAAAGTAATGGACAGGAGTGTGCTCTTTATGTTGAAAACTTTCATGATCTTTATACAAGAGATCTATCTGGGGAGCACTCATTTTTTGCTTTTGATGCAGCTGGATCCATTAACGTGAGCAATATCTTGACCGGCAAATGCTTGGCTAAGATAAATTCTAGTAATGGCAATCGCAATGGTGATAAGTGCAGCAGCAGTTCTAGCAGCTCAAAGCAGACCCATTCAACCATGAGAAGTACAGTTGCAGAGGCTTTGGAAGATATAACTGCCCTTTTCTATGATGAAGACCGCAATGAAATCTACACTGGTAATAGGCATGGTCTGGTGCATGTATGGTCTAACTAAGGAGCATAGTTTCTTGTATATCTGTAGGTGAATTAAAGAATTGTTTGACCATCTTAAATTGACTGACTTCCGGTGAATTGTGTGTATCAGTAGGTTGCGTCATAATGATTTGTACCATTATCTTAGGCCGTGTAGCAATTTGTAGATTTGGATTTTGGGGGGTCTTAGTCTACCCTGGCTGAGAGACGAGAGAAGTGAGGTAACTCTTAAAGCATTATCATTTTTTTGCCAACAATGTATCATTAGTTTGTGTTTTTTCTGTTGTTGTTAAGCAGATTAAAAGTTAGCTTCAGAACTCTAGTTTCTGCTATTGATGTGTGGGAGAGGTAAATGAAAGGAAAGCACACCAGATGGAGAATGGATGTTACCACTAGTGACGACACGCTTAGTAATTGAGCTTCAATAGCTGTTTTGCGATAATAAAGGCTATGTATTTCTGTGCCTAAAGTTAGGAGCTTGAATACGTGGGCAGAAGAAAGCTCGAATGAGGATCATTTGTTGACTTTAGTAAATTTGGACTATTAATATTTATATTATTATTAAACTACTAATATTATCCGGTGGAACCTTAACATCAAATCTGGTTTTCATTATTTCATAGGCCCGAGACATTCTTTTTCCTTTAGCTATAATTCCTAGTAGCTCTGTGATTGATCAATCAACAAAATATGATACCCAATTAGAATTGGGCTTCCGATGAACTTAAAATATTTCTATATTTGTTTCAAAAGGAAGAACACAAACGTGTAAAAGGTCCTACTTCCCGGCAATCAAAGCTATCCCAATTTATCAGCCCTCCCATCGCTTCCTGGGTCATATTAGGAGTCAAGTACACAACCTAGGAGCATACACCTAGTCCTCATCCATGCCCGGCAAATGAGGAAATTCAACAGATTGCTTCCAACTAATGTGCTGATGCATTTCCCAACTTCTTCAAATACACTAAAAACAAGATTTGGATTTGCTACATATAACTAATGATGAACCTTGTAGATCTATTCAGCACCATATTTTCACATCTACTCTCAATCAATTAGATTTACCAGCTCAGCTACAGAACCTAAAGCCTCAATCCCACCTCTTTCAAGCAAAGAGAGAGCCAGCTCACATTCATGCCATCCTCTCAATCCATTGGCCAAGCTCTTTAATGTGTCCAGTTTCAGTTCTTGAATCCAAGCTGGAGCAAAACTCACCACTAAACCCACCAAGCAAGAGACATAAGCTTTCCAAGTGGACGGATGGCAGCCAAGTGATATCTTTCCCTCCATCACTCTCGCCAAAAAGTCCATGTGAGCCCCAACAATACAGGCTCTTCTAGATAATGCCCATGGTGGCGATGTTGACTCAATGCCCCAAATGAGTGAACCCGACAAAACCAACATGTATGCCACTGAATATCCCTCGACCACGTGAGAGACAGCACTTACCTTATCAAGCTTTTCCTCCCTGGATGAGAGTAGCCAGGTAGGGACGTTCTCCCTGTAAAGTTCCTGAACCAGATTGATACCACCTGCCACACATATCAGGCTTCCACCAAGTACAGCCACCTCCCTTGCCTTGGCAGCTGCAAAGGAGAGGGATGCTTGGCTCGACTTCAAGCGAGCAGAGCCAGTGATTGCCCATCTCATACCTGCTTCCCTTGCATACTCTGCTACAAGCCCTATAATCACATTATTCAAATGTTGAACATCATGTATTGTACGACAAGAGCGAAGGTAAAGAAACCCTGGTGCAATGGATGTATGAACACCAGGTGTTGCAATTATATTGCCCAAAAGACCACTAACACTGCTATGATTGGTCAACAATGAGCTTGAGGCATTAATTGATCCAAGGAAGGACGAGAAGCAACTCCTTAATAGTTGGGAAATAGCTACTTTATTTCTCCTGAATATAGAGCGAGCACATGATACAACTATAAAGTGATGCCACCGACGCACTTTTTGGGCCCACAAAGAACCAACTATGTGTATGCTTGGCCAAGAGCAGCCAGATGCACAATTCTCAAGGGCTAGCCCAACAACCGCATGGATATATTCAAGACTTCTGCTAAGTTTGAAAGTTATGGTTAAACTGACCAAAGCTGCCATTGGCAATGGAAGCATGAGTGGTGATAGCCCTGCAATGGGTACAGTGGATTGGGTAAAGATCAACTATCAATGCAAGTAACAATGATAAAATGTACAACAAACAGCCAATGATTTCAACTTATCTTCAGAGGATAACACAATAGAAAATTTTGTAGGTCGACCAAGGGAGAGCATTTGAATCATTATAAAAAATCATAGTTAAAATGAACTAGAAAATGGAAAATTTTCAACATCAAGAAGGAGCAAACTAATAGAAATGAAATATACCAGAAGAACAGCTTGGAAAGTCAACACCAGCAGCAACAAGTATTTCTTTCATTTCTGCTTCTATGGTCGGAAGTATGGGCGATGGACTAGGCCAATCTGTTCCATTCATCTGAACAGGTTTCCACATACCCCTTGTAATTTCGGCAGAGAAGTAGCTGATAATAGTCCCTATTGATGCTGGCAGAAAATCAATGAGGTCCCTTAGGCCTGCAAACATTGAAACGCTTCTAAGATTAACTAAAAACATTAAGAGTGGAGTCTCATTAATTGTGATTCGGCTACCTACTTTATAGAAATATCAGAGACAAATGTTGATGCTTTGAAAATTATTAAGATGTAATGACAAAGGAAATGAAGCCTGAAAAGGGAAGCCAAATGAGTCTTGTCAACCTGTTGTCAAGTCCCGAGATGAAAGCCTTCCATGAGCACAAGCTGTTAATACTGCCTCAAGAACAAGAGGGATAGCTTCTAATATCTCCCATGCAGGGAGCATTGGCCTATGGCTAGAATCTTCTGCAGCATTTGGAGAAGACCCACATACACTACTGTTCAATACTGATGAAGAACTGCCTGAGGAAGCAGCCCCTTTTGACATTTTCCAGTAGATCATGTTCAAAATTTTATTCGCAACCTGATGAACAGGACTCCCAGTACTAAGACCAGAAAGTGGTGAAGCAATGCAAGACTTGTTCTGACAATACCAAGCTCGTAGATTTGGATAGAAATCAAGATATACAGGCTTATCTGCTAAATGTTCAAGCACTGAATTCCTGTTTATTTCATCATGAGAAACAGAACTATCTAATGGCATGCGATTGTTACGCAACAATAACAGATACTCCAAAGTAAGCTCAGCACCAACTGCTCCTTCTCCTGTTAAGCATTGATCAAGCCCGGGTCTGTAGAATTTCCATAGACGAAGAAGAAAGAGAAAAGCACATGAAAAAACCATGTAAACTGAAGGCTCATCACATGTGATTGATCTGTTAATTGATGTGGGTGTAAGCGACCCAAATTCTTCACAAAGAGGCATCAGAGCAGCTGCAACTTCAGGGATCTACAACAGTCGAAAAGACCAAGCCTATTATAATGTAAAAAAAAATTGCATAGGTTATTATGTAACAAGATATTAGATAACATCAATACGGCATGATCCTGGTTTAACAAAAAGTTATTCAAAAGCACAGTCACATCTAATGGGAAGAAACACCAAAGAATAAAGAGAACACAACTACAAGTACTTTTCAATCTTGTTATGAACTGACTTAAAACATCTGATTCCTGTCGAGAATCAACATAAGGGCCATCTTTAGTACTTTATCCAACAATCTCATGTTTAGGTAAAAGACATGCACATACGAAGCATTAAAATGAACACAGCAAAACAATTAAACTTGCTAGCATGACAATTGCCATGACTTCCAAATACAAGAAACAGAATCAGAAACTAAACTCACCACACCATGTAGAGAAAGAATATGGACGGCATCAATTGAAGAAGCCCCAACAAGAATAGCACTTAGCATAGTCATGTAATCAATCAGGTGACTCCTTTTTCCACTATGCATAGAAGGTATAGGAGGGGAAAGAAGCTTCACCACGTGATGCACTACATGCTCCTAAACAGAAACAAATGACTCCAAGTTTCTCAATCCTGAATATATATTTGTTTATGAGGAAATATCAAGAAAATAATGATCATTTTCCTATGTCAAACAGAATCGAAAGATGAATAATGATTAGCTACCTCATATGTTGGAGGCTTTTGACACAAAATAGAAGGGAAAAAGAATTGTCTTCTTAGTGATTTAGGATTACACAATTATATACAACTTAAGAGGAGGAAAAAATAAGAAAAAATCTCTAAAAATAGGAATCAATCTCCTAGGATTCCACACTCTCCTAAGAAACGAAAACAGTCCCTTAAAATCTCACTAACTTTGAGATATCAAGAAATTGACTTTTCTAAAATGGTATACAGTTCATATACAACTCGATAGCTTTCAAAGCTACCAACTTCAAAAACTTTGCAATTAAGTACATGTGCTACCTGAATGTTCCATCCACAGCTTAGAGAAGAACCACATAAAATTTTGGCAGCAGCTGATTTCTCCTCCGGTGACCCATTCAGTGCAAAATGATTCAACTTCTCTATCCCTGCCAAACTTTGTGAAGGAGTAAGATCAGTTTTACAGAGTGAAAATTTTTTAAGGTTACAAGTTGAAACTTTTACTTTACCATGGAGCTGGTGTTATGAGAAGTGAATTAACAAGAGAATTATTTAACGGCGCTCCTTCCATAAATGTTAACCATGGAGATTTCCTAACTGGTGCAGAATCCAACTGGGAGATAACTGAAGCAGAAACATAACCGGGCCAAAAATATGATGACGTATCGATTAAGTTTCTAGCAATACAAGCTTCCACAATAAGGTGCCTCATGTCACCACCTGAAATCCACAGATAATCCAAAATCATGAAAGGCAACAGAAAGTTATGAACTAATTATGAACAGAATACATGTAGTGGTCATTGTAAGTGACAGTGAGTCGCAAGGCAAAAACTGAACAGCAACTTTCAAGTTACCAGCGTTGATAGAGACATCACTATAACTACCACTGCCAAGGCCATCTTTCCCATTGTTTGCATTAGAAATAAAAATTGCTGCCTTAGCAACTGCAACATTAGCTGCATCAATGACTGACATAGGAGGGCATAAGAGTCCATGGAATTGTCCAAGGACCTGCAGCGAGGATACAAGCCCAAGTTTCTTGGATGCTTGACCCTTCCTATCTACCTGGTGTTTGCATACATTCTCCCCAGGCTTACATCTGCCTCCTTGAGAAGATGAGGAGCGAGGTTTGGCATCATCTTCCAACACACTTGCAATAGCCAGGGGGACAATTGTTAGAAGAACACTAAGACGAGACTCGAGATGGGGAAGAGGGCCTTCCAAAGGGTCACGTTCCTGCAAATTCATGAATGTATAAAACAGAATTCCTTATCAATGAACATGTATGCTTTTTATGAGAAAAACATTAAAATGAATTGCTCTGAACTCGTTGGACAAGCCGAAGGGCTGCAAGCCAAAGTGTTAGGAAGGTTTCATTCCAGCTTGCCCGGTTTAACACTTGGAGGGTCTTGATTGTCTCTGCAATTAGAAGGTGCAAATTAGGTAATCGATAAACACTAAGAACATTTATACATGAATTCAGGTTGTTAAAGCACAAAAAATAAACCTCAATATGTGTTAGTATGTGTTAAAAATCTAATTAAGCAAGTTAAGAAGATTTACCAGCAAGAATGGCAGCTCCCGATCTAACAGGGAATTGCCTTCCATCCATGGCATTCTCCATATAAATATCAAAGGGAACCCAACAACCAAATTGTCCATAACCAGACGTGCAGCAATACATAGGATTGCAAGGTTCAACATCAATAAGCATCTGGACTAGCTGGCGCTTGTTTAATTGGTATTGAAAGCCACACACACTTTCGATGTTGGTAAACAATCTTTCAAGAAGTTGGTTTTCACACTTCATATTCGAGGATGCCAATCTATTGGCTTTGAATAGCCTCTGTAGGAGGTCACTAAATCTTTCGGGCCTATAAGAGGACAAAGAGAACTTGAAATTAGTAGCACTTTTCAAAGGAAGAAATTCCATACAAAAGTGAGCATTTTGCAAAAACCAATTAAAAATATATTTCTAACTGACAAAATTTCTTAACAAAGACTAGAATCTAATAATCACGGGTTTCTCTTTTGGCTTGCTCAATCATCCTAACAATCCACAATCTAGGTGTTATCCTGAATCATGTATGAAAGCCTAACCATCCACATTAATCTTAATGTTGTTAGAGCTAATTAGACAAATTTAAAATGAAACTTTTTCCACAAGAGACCATAAATGATCATATGATAATTTAGGATTTCTTAGTTATTTTTTACTGACACTTAATAAGATTTATATACAAAGAGTACAACACTAATTAGGAAACTAATCTCCTAATCCCACTAAACTAGGAAGATGACTTTATCTGAAAATCCCTTAACTTTTGGGATCCTAACAATGCATATCCTATAGTCAATATTTATCTAAAACAGTATCTATATTACGAATTCTCACACTCCCCCTCAAGCTGGTGAATAGGAATTTTCCATTCCCAACTTAGATACAATATTCTCAAATATTGAGCTACTCAATTCTTTAGTGAGAATATTAGCAAGTTGCCCCTGTGTTAACATATATGGAGTGCATATCAAGCCACCGTCTAACTTCTCCTTGATGAAATGTCTATCCACCTCGATGTGCTTCGTCCTATCATGCTGAACTAGGTTGTGGGCCATGCTCATTGCTGAGTTATTATCACAGTAAAGTCTCATAAGACCATCCCACTTAATCTTTAAGTCTTCTAGAATGATTTTCAGCCAAAGCAATTCACATATACCTTGTGTCATAGCACGAAATTCTGCTTCTGCACTAGATTGTGCTACTACCCCTTGTTTCTTGCTTCTCCAGGTGACAAGATTCCCTCCAAGAAAGGTACAGTACCCTGATGTAGATCTCCTATCAACTACCGATCCTAAATAGTCAGCATCAGTATATGTTTCAAGTGTCATACCTCCATTTCTTTTAAACAAAATCCCTCTTCCTGACGTTCCCTTAAGGTATTGCAAGATTCTATCTGTTACTTGCAAGTGGAGTTTTAGAACTATACATAAACTGACTTACAATGCCTATGGCATAGGCTATATCAGGTTTGGTATATGCCAAATAGATGAGTCGTCCTACAAGTTGTTGATACATTTACCTATTGACTGGAACATCTTTATCTGCTTTTCCCAGCTTAAGGTTCGGCTCCATGGGTGTATTTGCAGGTTTGCATACAACTTTACCTGTCTCCTTGAGTAAATCAGTAACATATTTCTATTGGGATATAAAAATTCCTTTTCTGGAGTGTGCTACCTCAATTCCTAGAAAATACTTTAACCCAAAGTCTTAATCTCAAACTACTTAGCTAAACAATTACTCAAGATTCGCTATTCTATCTCATCATCTCATGTTAATATGATGTCATCCACATAGATTAGTACTACTGTTACTTTCCCTGTGGCTGAATGCTTAATGAACAATATGTGATCTCCTTGACTTTGCTTATATCCCATAGATAATATAACCCTTGCAAATCTATCAAAGCAGGCCCAAGGAGATTGTTTCAATCCATACAAGGCTTTATTCAGCTTACATAAAGTATTGATGGTCACCTTTGTTTCATAGCTTGGTAGGACTTCCATGTAAATCTCCTCCGCAAGATCTCTATGCAAAAATGCATTCTTTACATCAAATTGTTGTAATTCCCAACCACGGTTTGCAGTTAGAGATAAAATTACTCTAACTATATTCATCTTAACCACATGAGCGAATATCTTTAGATAGTCAATCCCATAAATCTGAGTGTATCCTTTGGCTACCAATCTTGCCTTATACCTTTCAATCAACCCATCAGCCCTATATTTCATCGTATACCCCCATTTACAGCCCACCGGCCTTTTTACAATTGGCAATTTCACCAAACTCCAAATTTTATTCTTTATTCAACAGCACAGACTCAGACATGAATGAATAGGGTGATTTGCTCCTGGGTATGTTTGACCTGTTTGCTTCCTCAAGGTAGTAGAGACCATCCCGTTCTCTAGCACTTCTAATCATCTTCCCCGAATCCCTCTCCTGAAATAAACAATGGCTTGAATGAACTGTAACATTACAAAGTAAGTCTAGTGTGAGTTTCTTTACAGATATTAAATTTATGGATAGCTTAGGGACATGGAGAACATTTCTCAATGTTATGTATGGGTTTATTTTGACATCTCCAATGCCAGCTACATTTGCTAAGGATCCATTTGCTGTGGCTATTTTCTTATTGTTTGGGCAAGGGAAATAGGTGGTAAAGTGTTTGGATGAATGAGTCATGTGATCTGTAGCTCCTAAATCCATTATCCAAGATTGCTGAAAAGGTTTATATGAGGCATTTAATCCAGATGAAAAGGAACACATATCTGCATGCACAAAGGTACATGTACCTGCAGGTTTCTCTGTGTTGCTAACGAATGCTCTCATGTTTTCCACTTCATCTTGATTGAAGCCCTTTGAGTCTTGTTTGTCTTCCTATTGGGATGTAGCAACTTGCACTTGTCCATTACCCCTCGGTTGATATCCTTTCTATCCCCAGTCACGGTTAGGAGGCTTTTCATGCAACTTCCAGCACTGCTCCTTCGTATGACGCGACTTTTTGCAGTAGTTACACCACAAGTCATCACAGTTTTGAGGCTGGATTGAACCCCCTTTCTAGTCTCTGCATCGAATCTTTTTCTAGCCTGCTTTTCACTCCTAGCTACCATAGTCGAACCATCAAAAGGTTGAGAATTAAGCATTAAATTTCTCCTACTTTCTTCACTCCGAATAATAGCCACTACCTCATTAAAGCATTGAACTTTCTACTTTCCGAGTATTTGGATCCTTATTTGATCAAACTCAAAATTCAATCCCACAAGGAAGTCATAGACCCTATCCTGTTCAATGAACTCTTTTAGTATAGCAACATCATCACGACACTTGGTTTGAATTACTCGATAATGATCAAGTTCCTACCATAAAGAGTTCAACTGGTTGGCATATTCCGTTACAGATTTGTTTCCTTGTTCAGAAGTGACAGTCTTGATTTTCACTTCATACACTTGGGCCGCATCCCTAGCTTTTGAGTATGTCTGTTGAATCGCATCCCAAATGTCTTTGGCTGTAGCCATGAACATTACAGTATCGCTTATGTCAGGCATCATTGAATTCAAAGCCACACCATGATCAATGAACCATCCTCATCCCATGCTTCAAAATCTGGATCTTCTGGCCTTGGACCAGTTCCTAACAAATGACTAATCTTTCCCTTACCCTTCTAACAGTTCGAACAAGTTGTAACCACTTGAGATAATTTTTTTCCAATTTGTAGGTAGTTTGAATGGTCTACAAATTCACCGAAGATTGAATCTTGGTTACTTCATTTGATGAAGCCACAATGATTGATCCACTCTGCTTGTTCTCTGTCATTGTCCTTCACTTCTATGTGCAGTCAACTACTTAACGAAGTTAATCAGCGATGAAAGGCTGATTCAGAGACAAAGGAAAAGGATCTCAAAAGAAGAAGAGAACGACTACGAGCTCAATATAGAGCAAATAGCATCAAAATGCATCGCCACTCCCTCCAGAAAGAGATAGAGATAAAGGGATTCAAAATAACGCCCAGTGAAATGAGAATGACAAAACCAAATCGTTCTTACATCTGCTCTCAAACAATGCATGACCATTACTAACTAATCGTTCTAGGGCTTCCCCATATCCCCATTCTTTGGCCTCAACACATTTTGGGGCGTCAGTATTAGATTAATCACTCTGATGATGTTAAATCTTTGATTTAAGATGAAGGATGGCATAATTTATCAACTTAATCATGAAAGGAAACAAATGTAAAGGCATAATTCATATCAGAAGAAAATCAACCACTGGTAAAATAGAAGAAATAGATATAGCAAAATAAGAGAAGAACAAAGCATACAAGTTTAAGTGAACAGCATGTAGTAGAAGCATAGCTTTTCTGGTTTCGGTTAGTTTTGTAAGCACCTCCATGGCCGTGCAAGTGTTTGATTCTCTGAGAAGGTCACGATGTTGAGTTCTACCGGTATTAGAGTCTCGTAGGTTATTTATCTCCATGGGATGGTGATCAGCACTTTGAAATGGTCCAAGTGGCATATCCGGAGTCAATCCCCAATCACAACAGATAATATCGACCAAGCCAGTAACAATGCTAAAGAAGAACAAAACGAACACATGTCCGGGCTCCAGAACACGAATCCCATAGGTGCGAGAGAGCTGAAGAGTGGCATCAACGGATTGGATGACACTGTGATCGCCAAGCGGATCGAGTGAGAATGCATATTGGGCGAGTAGTTGGAGGAACAATCTAAAAGCCTCAGGTTGAGAGTGTCGGTGAGGAATGACTCTAGCAGAAAGGAGGGAAAGAACATGGAGGGGAGAGAGAAGGCGGGAAGAGAGAGAAAACTGAAGAAATTTCCAGAGGGAAGGATGGTTGTTTCGGAAGCAGAGATTGGAGACCAGTAGTTGAGCCAACTCGGGACTCGGAAGGTTGAATCCCAGTGAAACCATGGATTTTCCCACTTCCATAGCCCACGACGTCATCAATCCCGCTTCCTCTTCCCTTCCACTCGTACTGCTACTTCTACTACTACTCATCTTTACTATAGCCTCCATTACTGTTTCCTCCATCTCTCTCACTCTCTTCGTCGCCGCCGTCGTCTCTTCTGCAACTTCCACGTCCTCCTCCTCTATTTCTATTATTTTGTTATTTCCATTATCTTTTTCCTATTTCCATCCACAAAAATTAAGGCTATTCTATTCAATTTATTTCAGATTTTTTCCTCCAATTCTCGTTAAATTTAATTTACTACAAAAATTTCTTTTCCAATAAAAAATTATGCTACCTTTTATTTAAAATAAGTGTCGTTTTAGAGGGATTTTAATTATTCAAAATAAGTGTTGTTCATAATTTTTCAATAGATAATTAATAAAAATATATCAAATATTTTACTAATTTTTGAGTGTATTTTTTTAAAATAACACTTATTTTAAATCAAAAAGGTATGAAAATTGCTCTTTAATATATTCCGGTGCTTACTTTGATCGGATTTCTTGGGTGGATCCAATGAACTAGATTGCTTTATCTGTTCCAAGTTCCAACCTTAAATTAAATTCGAATCCCATACTTTCAAGATCCAAGCCCATCGAATCGAGCCCATTACCATACCTTATCATCCACAATCACTATTTCTATTAAATAATAAATTTGTTTTATTAATTTGTAGGATCCATGATCATAGATTATCACTTACCATGGATTAGTTTTAAACTGTTACCCTCTAATTTCTCACTACCTAATTTATCTTTCAACCCTCTGCACTTTCCTTTTTTGGTTTTTTTTTTCCCACGTCCTCGTTTGCTTATGCCTTGAGGTTTCTTCTACTTCCATTTTTACTGGGTTTCACCCCTTATGGAGGGCCTTACTAAGGCCTTGTAGGCAACTAAGGAAATAGGGGAATCTTCTTCATTTGATGAAGTCTACCCTGCTTTATCACGAGAGAATTTGTTCTCCAAATCTCCATGTCTATGCAAATCCAACTGTGATGTTAACAACCAAAAAAAAGATGAAAACATGGAAGATAGACAACCTATGGGTGCATGGAAGAACAAGTTATTCTCTGTACCTCGAAAAGTTTCTCTTAAGCATTTTCATAATGCTTTGACTGATGGTATCATCAGTCCTCCAGTGGAACTTCTCACGGCAGGAGCTTGCTTTACATGGTTTCTTTTGGAGCAAAAGGCCAGCTTTTCCAGTGATTAATGCATGGGTGAAATCTAAATGAAGTAAGAAGGGACTGGAGAAGGTCTTGTTGCGTAAGGATGAGACTATCTTGTTTAAATTTTCAGATAAGAAGTAGTTAAATGACATCCTTGGGCAAGGGCTTTGGCATATAGGAGAGCAACATCCCTTCCTAGAAAAATGGCAGCTAGATATGGAAACGGATCAAAAGTAAAGTGGACATATTTCCTTTGTGGGTGAATTTTCACAATCTCCCATTAGAATTATGGACCATTGAGGAGCTTAGCTATCTTGCTAGCTTACTTGGGAAAACCATTATATATGATCTCATAAACAGCTTCTATGGAGAGAATCGGTTATGCCAAAATATGTATAGAGGTTCAAAAATCCACCTTTCTTCTGGCTACTCT
>JAOSBK010000004.1:36514649-36544141 GCA_027568895.1 Erythroxylum shatona | reverse complement strand
GCCAAAAAAGATTCTTACCCATTCACCTGCACTTAGGTATTATTTAACTTAATTCTTTTTTTTGGTTAGACCACGAGATATCTTAAGAGGGTTCCAACTACGGGAAGGTGCCTTTAAGCTATTCATTTTCAGACTAATTCCCGCTCGCACCGAGTGCACCCGTAAGGGGTAAAGTGCTGGCCAAACAGATTTCTCCATTCTCAGGACTCGAACTCGAGACCTCTGATTAAGGAATGAGAGTGCTGAACTACTCACCCCAACTAGTTTGGTTATTTAATTTAACTTAATTCTTTAAAGACGTGACTCGACGAAATTTGCTTAAAATTGCTTCAAATTCAAACTCATTTGGACTAATTGACTTGAAACCTACCCGAACCTATCGGATCACATAGAACAACGTTTTTCAACATTACAATGAATGGGTTAACCGTAAGCCCATAACGGCCATTAAATTTCACAGCTGCCTAACTCCCAACTTCCTGATACAGAAAGCTTCCAATTCCAATGGAGGGACTATTAATTAGGGTTGACGCTTAGCTGGACTTTATTTTCTTTTACACGTGGCCCATTCTCTGTTCTGATATGATATCAAGCCTTCTCTTTTCTCAACCACCTGCTTCTCCTTCTTCTTCTTCTTCTTCTTCACCATACCAGTAACTGCCTCCTTCTCTCCATCTCTCTTTCTAATTAACCATCAAATGACAACAGGATCACTTGATCATCATCATGATGATAACAAATCTAAAAGACGCCGGCGATGTGTGATACTGGGAGGAGGGATTCTCCTTTTGTTGTTGCTGTTTTTCATAATCATGCTCATCTTAGTATTGACCGTGTTTAAGCCCAAGCAACCTTCGACCAAGCTCCTCTCCGCAACTGTGGAAGGCGTATCTCCTCGCATCTCTTTCCCTGTCATAAGCATCCAACTCAACATAACCTTGAATCTCACAATCGAGGTACATAACCCAAACAAGGCAAGCTTCAAGCATGGAGTTGGCAAGAGCATCGTCTACTACAGAGGAGTCCAGATGGGAGAAGCTGAGCTCTCCCCTGGACTCATTCCTTCTTCTGGTTCTGAGATTCTTGCTAGTAGACTGACGGTTCAGGTAGATCAGTTGGGTTCAAATACATCATCTTTGATCTCTGATATAATTGCTGGTCAAGCTGTTATGGACACTAGAACTAGGATTCCAGGCAGAGTCACTATCCTCCGGATTATCAAAAGGCATGCTATTGCAATATCTAATTGCCGATTTACCATTGCTGTTCCTTCCATGACAATCATTAGCCAGGAGTGCAAGAGTAAAACCAAGTTTTGATCTTTCCAAATCCTGTAGAGATTAGGTTTGATGAATTTTTATTTAATACGCTCTTCTCTTCTGCTGAACAAATCGTTTTTCACCTTTTTTATTTCATCATCTGTAACATATTTAGTTAGTTGATCAGGTGTTTATGAATAGTACACAGCATAGCGTGAATTAAAGTTCTGCTTCTTTTTCCCCTACACCAGTGATTCATCTTCTTAAACTTCATGTTTCACATGTCAAGGCACGTCAGAGATTTGTATGCATATACTAGTCTTGGTTACCTTAGAGTTCATGATAATATCTGTATTTATTAGTTCAAATAATTTAGACAATGGAATCTCATGAAGAACCCTTCAAACTTGCCCGATGGAAGGAAAGTAGTGATTCTGCTTCCCAACTGTAATGAGAAGGAACGTGGGACGACATGCGTGATTTAGACCTTTTGTCACTTGCACTAAACTGCTCGGGATATTGGCATCTTGTAAAACCAAAAGGCTATACTTGTTAGGCAGTTACCACTCTTGATCCAAAATCAATACAAAATTACCCTCTTGATGCTTCACTTTAAAGCTTTTCAGATACCCCTTTTAAAAGGAGAAATTCAACGTGATGATTCAAGTACAAGACCTGAAAGCCATAGCATAAGCTCTCCTAGCTTTTTTTTCCAAACAGTAAACAATCATCAAAACCATTACAGGACAAACACACAGGTTGAGAGGTGAGAAAACAAAGGAATCAGCCGGGGATAGACAAAATAAGCAAACACAACAAATGAGAATATATATGAATAGTGAAAAAGTTGTTTAACATAAGTAGAGCATATGCTAATTGACAAACTCTATACAATATTCCTCTTGAATTGTCATCTTGGTCAGTCAGACATCATAACACATAATCTCTAAGGACAAAATATAGGACCAAAGAAAAAACGTTAACTCACTACGAATGGTACACAGATTGTGTCAAATTCAATGTAGAGTTAGTTGTGTTATATTCTCTGCAATGCAGAAGAACAAGAGTCCTCCAATCTCAAAACTCAAGCTTTCTACACAATCCCAAGTCAATAACCCTCGATTTAACAGTTGACTTCAGAGGAGCACCAGGACAAGTTTCAGCCACCCCAGTTAGTCGAGGAGCTAATGGAGGAGTCCTACAAGCATCAGAATCGCATTCTTCATTTGGCACTTGAGTAAGAGCACCCTCGGTTTGCTTAAATACTATAGCTTCCAAAAGATTTTCATACACTGTTTCAAACATCTCTTCATCTGTAAAAGAATCTGCATCAAAAGAACATCTTCTGAAGGAAGAGGTAAAATTAAGACACCGTGAAACACTGGCTCTTGCTTCATCAAGGTACTTCTTACAGTGTGGAGCCATGGCCATTTCATTGGGACCAGGAGCAAAAGGATCAAAGACACCATCTTTAGGTGTCTTGGGGCTAGCAGGGATGTCATTTGTGTTGGATTCAGAAATTACAAGCTTGGGCAGAGTAGGGGGAGAGTTCAAATTGAAGGGGAAGTTCCCATTCTCTTTGGTTGTATCAGGAGTAAGAGGACCCAGAGAGGGGAGTTCAAATTTTGGGTCTTTAGCATCCAAATCTTTACAAGACTTCGTGTAAGAAGGATTACTCTCGACGGTCTCATCCACGCAGGAGCAAGAATCCTCCATAGAAGCTACTGCGTCAAGAGGGGAGAGAAATGAAGTGAGAGGCAAAGGTAGTGTAAGCAACACAAGCAATCAACACGAAAAATGAATCTGAACCCTAATTTGAGTGGAGATCTGAACTCGAATCCGAAGCTCACCCTTTGCAGTGAACAAATTTCAAAGATAAAAGACCACTTTTTAAAAAAAATTCAAACAGGAAAAGGGAAAAATCCAGAAACATGCAGTTTCTCGTGATTGAAATCGAAAGTAAATAAAAGATAAAAAGGAAAAGTTAGTACAGAGTTTATGAAACTGCGGGAAGAGTAAAAGGTGGACATACCTGGAGGTAAGAGGGAAGTTATAGCGGCAAATAATGGCGGAGGAGGAGGAGGAGGCGGAGGCGGAGGCGGAGGAAAGAAGAGGGCTTTCGGAGAAAACGGTACCGTGGGAGTGTCAAAGTTTTAACCTTTTCGACTGAAATTAGGGCTAGGCAAGTGCGCGCTAGGGACATTTTTATGATATATAATAACCAATAAAAAAAATAGTAAATAAGGCGTCGTTTGTTTGGTCATGGTCAAGCAAGCAACGCCCAAACCCGAAGTGGCGGGTGATTTCCCCATTTCAGGAGGACAAAGAGGAATCAGACATTATCTTCATCGCCCACCACCACCGTACCTTCTTCTTCCTCCATCATCCCCTTCTTCGAGTCTAGACGGGCTCATGTCGTGCGGTCTGAGAATGAGCAGATTATCGAAAACGACATGGTTTTGAACGCTCAAATTTTTCGAGTCAGGATCCTTGGTCAAACCCATATTAAATCGATATTCCTTCGTAGACGCATGGGCCTTAATCAGGATTGTAGAAGTTCATTCTTGTTTCTACGGCCCATGAACGCGAACTCGAACACAAAGCCCGTTTTATAATTACCAGTAGATCAATTACGTACTTGGAATGGTCTTAGTCAAAGTTTGAGGGTTCACGTTCCTGTGTGAGTTGTGACTTTTGGCTCCTTCTTCCCTATGCCTTTCACATCACAAATCCTAAACGAATCCGCTTCTCCCACCTTAACTTGTTTTATTCCATTTTGTATGTCCACGTTCATTGCATTTCATTTTATGTTACATTTATTTCACCACTCATTTATGTATACAGGTGAGTGATAAGCTGACAGCTCTGCTGTGATCGGGTAATGTTACTATGTTAGGTAAGGTACGGAAGATTTGGGTGATGTCAGGTAAGATACAGACTTTACCTATTTATGTACAGAATATGAATTATGAACCATGATCATATATTATAAGAATAATAAATGCTAACACATGATTTATAACTCGTAACATCTCATACCAAATCTGAGAAAGTTGTTTCTAAACATCCCGCAAATGTTTACACAGAAGAGTGAAAAAGTTGCCCGCACGGGTAGCTCGGTTGGTCATTGAAAAGGAAAGTGAATCTAAGATTTCGGGTTCGAGTCTCAGCAGCGATAGTATGGGAACTCATCCAATGTAGTGACTCCTTGTGGGCCGTCTTTCTGAAAAGCTGGCTGAGATCAAACCGTAATTTACCTCCCTCACATAATATTAAGCAAGAGTGTGGGGGCGCCTAAAATAGGCGTTCCACCTTTTGAGTCTAAGAAGAGTGAAAAAATTGTTAGAGACAGATTTGAGGCAAAGGTAAAAAAGGGGTGACCAATGGACCACGACCCCATCATCTGCATTCTTCCATAGAAAAGAACAAAAGTAATTGTACCAACTTATCTCCTCGACTCCTTATCCCTTATCTTATGATGTTGATATCAAACTTATCTTATAACCAGCACCTGTTATATCTTATCAGTTCATCAAAGTTTGGTAGTTACATTACATCCTAAAATTTTCACGCCAACTTTTGTCTCACTGTTCATATATATAATAACACAAAAACCTGTTTCATACGAACATGTGAACTTTAAAAAGTCGGATCAATGGGAGATCCATTCCAGCAGGGCACACGGTATGGGTGAATAGAGGGACACGAGTTACCCACGAAAGGAACTTATCCATTCCAGCATCAACCACGTTCCTGTAGTACGACATTTGTCGGAGATGTCTGAATATGATTGGTTATGAGAAGTTGGCTTCACATTTGACACTTCACAGACATGTACGGAAGAATCAAATGACTCTCCGATCTTAATATTATAAAGTAGAAACACGACACTAGAAGTAAAAGTAGTGCAAATTAATTAATAGAATAAAGACACCTACATGGAGACGGTGGTTTCGGGAATCTTATTAATCACAGCGAAGGAGACAGCATCAATAATAATTAATAAAAGAACAACCTGGGACCTCTTTTTTAATTCCAACTTGTATCAGTACACCGGAAAAAATGTATGCGTATATATATATTTATGGCAGCAACAACAACTAATGAACGAGCGAACAGGAAGTTGGCTGTGTCGCGTTTTAAAAAGCCTTCGGTTCTCTTCCCCTCTGCAATTTTGCAAATTCCGAACGAAAGGTACGTGTAGTTCATAACTAACCTTTTCTGATTCACTATACATTTGAAGCTTTCTTTTGGATACTGTGAAATCGCGCTCCACGACCACTGTTCCAAAGATTGTCACTTTATGTTCCATACACTCTTTCTTCTTCACATGCATTTCTTTCTCCGTTAGGTTTCGTTTTCTTGTTTCTTTGTGATTTTTTATACACAATTTGATCCTCTTGAAGGCGTACCTTTCTATTTCTCGCATCCTTCTTATCAGATTTGTTATTTTGTTTATAGTAATAGTTGTACAGTAATTAAAGATTAGCATTTTCTTTGGTAAATTAGCTTATATTATGTCGTTTTTATCTCTTGGTTAGATCAGGATTCTAAATTTGTCAATACGTTTCGCTTCTTTTTGTCCCTTGTAAGTCTCTCCTCTCGGTTTCATTTTTCCTTTTGTTTTCTCTTTTTTTTTTTCGGATGATTCTCTCTTTTTTTCCTTTTTGTGTACAAACATGAAGCTTGGGGAATGGCGACGTGAAAGAGTATATTCATGAGGATTTGCTTGATACATTCAGTCTGAAACCAAAAGGAAATAATAAATTGTAATGGATATGCGGCTTTGAACTTCTCAGAAGCTGCTGAGTCAATTTACTTGTTAAACTGGCGCTACATAGATTTGTTTTCGTAGGTCTTTTCCAAGAAACGTCATTTGTCCAGTTTAGGGGTTATGCTACGTTTCCTTTCATCCATTGCATAATTGTTAGATTGATATGTCATAAATTCCACCAATTCACTCCAATTAATTTCTTTGGTGCTACAGTAGGATATACGGTTTCAATTAAGCTGCATCATTTGGAGTCATCTGAAGCAGATGCCTGAAAATTTTAGTTATAACAGGATTTAGAATTTACAAATTTCGGGACAGAAGATGGAGAGGTTATTATCGGCAGTAGCAGTGATGGAAAAACATGTTGGAGGAGAGTCGGTGTTGGGAACAATCAAGATTGCAGTTCTGCCAATTGCAAAAGTCTTTACTATGTGCTTCTTGGGATTCCTAATGGCTTCCAAATACGTTAACATCTTACCTGCCAATGGAAGGAAACTCCTAAATGGGGTAACTCTTTTATTCTCTTTCGTCATTATTAATTTTTTTTCCTTTTAAGTTGTTGTTAAATGGAATTACCACTATCTCATCCTTTTAACCATATCTTGCAGTTAGTCTTTTCACTGTTGCTTCCTTGTTTGATTTTCTCTCAACTTGGGCAAGCTGTGACTTTAAAAAAGATGTTGGAATGGTAGTTGTTTATTTGGCACCCCCTTTACTGTAAACTTTTTTCTTTGTCAGGCAACTTTTAGCATAACAGCTTCTTCCGTTTCAGGTGGTTTATTCCCATGAATGTTTTGCTGGGCTCCATATCTGGTTCAATTATAGGCTTTGTTGTTGCATCTGTTGTTCGGCCCCCATATCCATTCTTCAAGTTCACAATCATACACATAGGAATTGGTAAGCCTCTTTAGTTTATAAATTTTAACCTTTAATACATTCTTGTTTTCTGTTCCTACTACGATTCTGTGCAATGACATGATAAGTCCGTGCAATGCATTTTTTACCATGAAGATGTGAAATGTGAAATTTTGGCTTCTGCACACTTGTTTGGCTCTTTGTGTCATAAAAGAGCTCCTGGTATATAATTCAATTGATAATGATTGCAGGGAACATTGGAAATGTGCCTCTTGTCTTAATTGCAGCTTTATGTAGAGATACTTCCAACCCTTTTGGCGACTCCGATAAATGTAGCACAGATGGCACTGCCTATATCTCATTTGGCCAGTGGGTAAGTTTTGAGGTCATTATATGTTTCTTATAGTAGTGTAAAACTACTGGGAACACAAATTATCACATTAAATTGATAGGTATAGATGCAGTTCCCCGCATTAGATAATAAATATTGAGGTGTCCTTTTGAAATGAATTTTTTTTTCTCTCTCTTGAGTTTGATTGAATCAATGACTTGCACATCCTTCCAAATATTATGCCTCCATTTTCACTATCGAGTTGTATTTCCAAATTAAGTATGATATTAAAGTCAAGAAAAGTAATTTATGGACAATATAACACCCAAACAAGTTGTCAATCATTGGTGATAATTTCCAGTGAATTCAGGCAAAACAATGCAGTCTTTAATTAAAACATTATGTCGACCTCAGTTTGGCTGATATCTTCACTCTGTGTCCTTGTA
This sequence comes from Erythroxylum shatona, assembly GCA_027568895.1. Lineage (NCBI taxonomy): Eukaryota > Viridiplantae > Streptophyta > Magnoliopsida > Malpighiales > Erythroxylaceae > Erythroxylum > Erythroxylum shatona. The sequence goes on along the minus strand of JAOSBK010000004.1, from coordinate 36,536,476 downwards.
TTGATGCTGTCAGTCTAAAGGTCATGCACGTATCCTAGAGGAAGAAATGTCAAGATTCTCCTTATAAGTGGCTCAGAGATAAAATGCATTCTTTTATGGTTTCCTTGTTTCCCTTTAGTTTAAAGGATTGTGTTTTTATGTTTAATTCAAGACACTAAAGGAAGAACCTCAATACATGCATTCCAGGTTGGCGCTATCATTCTTTATACTTATGTATTCAATATGTTGGCACCTCCACCGGAAGGTACATTTGATATCGAGGACGGACATCTTCCCATCAAAGGCCCTCCTAAGGATGTTGCACCAGAGCAGGTACCATTGCTTGCTGGAGCTGAGGAAGAAACAGATTCAAATGCGTCAGTGAAAGGAAAGGTTAGTGGGACAAGCTTTTATCTGTTTACATATATAGCATAGTTCTATTCTCTGTATTCTAGCATCATGTAACATTATTCATTGTTGCAGAGAGGATATCTCCCATCAGTATTAAAATGACATAGAAAAATCACCGTATCAGGTGGACTCCAGCCAACATATTTAGTATTTCTTTTCCATGCATATAAGGTAAAATGTAATAGCTACTAGACTGGTGCCAATTTATCTGTATGGCACAAGTGAGTTCAATAGGTCAGTAAGGTTTGTTAGAGGGATCAATATTTTTGACATATTTTGTTAAGAAATAACTAAAATCTTTTAGTCTAACCAAAAAAGACTATAATATCACATGCAGATTGCTGCTTGTTCTTCTTCTTACATTCTATTTCCCTGTTTGCAGATTAAAAGATTTGCAATTTTTCTCTATGAGAAATTGAAGCTCAAGCAAATCCTTCAACCGCCTATCATTGCTTCGGTGAGTTTCATAATTGTCTTCAATCTTTTAACTTCCTTTATCTTGTTGTAACTTCACCTAGAGTGTACAGTTCTATGTTATCCCTGATTAACTCTGAATTGTTGCTATGGAAGCTTAAACAGGATTCTGGGGGAATGATAATGAATAGGAAATATCTTTCATAATGTTACCAAGCTTGGAAGAATCTTAATAACATTATGCTTTGACTGCAACATCAAATTATATATTTAGCTCTTGGCTTAACCATGAATAGGCATTAAGCTGATTATGATTAGGTGTAATTTTCTACTTTGCCTCTATTGATCATCCCTTGCCAAAGTCCAAGTTTACTGTTATCTTTATAAGGAAAATTTGTTAATCTTTGTCTGAGTCTGAACAGAAGTTAAAGTGCCTAATTGAAGATAACGTCAGCTGATTCATGCATTTGTTAAACGAATATTTATTAGCTTACATCTTCCGGATTACAGCAATGGGCCCACACCTTTCTAACATGATACATTAATCTTTAATGCAGTTTCTTACTTATATGCAAGGGGAATCTTGCACATAGAGAAATGCTTGTTCTAGGTCTCTTGATGTGTTTGAAAAATACAAGAGATTGATTAAGAGCAATGCTTTATTTTAATTACTGCACGTGTTTCCTGCAGATCCTAGCAATGGTCCTTGGTGCAATACCATTTTTCAAGCGATTGATCTTTACATCTGATGCTCCACTTTTCTTTTTCACTGATAGCTGCATAATTCTTGGGTATGCTCAACTGAATCCTTTATAAAAGAATATAATTAGAGTTTATGACATTTATTTCTTTGATATCTTGATTGATTATCTGCTATTTCTGGAGTATTTTTTCGGGCATGGTGTTGAAAGAGAAGCTGAGTATTATCTGAACCAAGCAAATTAAGTTTGTAATTGGCTAATCTAATTAGTATACGATACACTGGTATAGATACTGTAGATCTCAGTTACTTTGACGGCATGCAGATACTTTTCTTGGATGGATAGCTTTCTTGTCAATTATGCAGTTAATTCACAAGTTATGTGTGCAGAAGTTAAAAAAAGTTATTGCTGAAAATATACTGATGTGAGAAGCAGGCTCTTGTATGAAGTTGAGAGGTTGCTTGATTTGGAAAAATCTCAACTAGTTTATGTTATCGTGGTTTGAACAACATTCTGACGTTGAATATTGTAATTTAATGCCTGGTTTGTACCAACTTAAAAATTATTGCATAAACTAACAACAGATTGCTAGCATTTTTTGGTATCGTTGTTAATAACTTACTGTTGCACCTAAGAATGTCTCAGTATTTTAGTTTTCCAAATATGAATTGGTTGCCCCATGTACTGCTCTCCAACCCATTATTTGCCAGTGTATGTCTGTAGTTCAGTTTCCTGATGCCTTTTTGTCGCACCATCAGAGTGTGCACGAGCTTGGTGATTTTATAGTCTATCTCCTTGCATTTGGATGATTAGCTAATGATCCATTTGGTTACCAGGGAGGCCATGATTCCATGCATCTTGTTGGCATTGGGAGGCAACCTTGTTGATGGTAAGTTGTTATCACAGGGCTACAATCTCATCCATGATACTTATCTTGTTACTAGGTCTTACTGAACTTTCTTGCAGGTCCAGGAAGTTCTAAGCTTGGTTTACGGACAACTGCTGCTATTATTTTTGCTCGACTAGTTTTGGTGCCTCCAGCTGGACTTGGTATAGTAACGTTAGCTGATAAGCTCGGCTTCCTTCCTGCTGATGATAAGATGTTTCGGTTTGTCCTCCTACTTCAGCACACAATGCCTACATCTATCCTTTCTGGTAATATGATTCACCATGTTCTATACATTATCGATGCATGTTCAAATGACATGATTAACATAAGAAGCCATCAAACATCTTTTTTCATGACAAATGCTTATCGGAGGATCCCATGTTGTCTTTGGGTTGTATCTTTGACCTGAGTAAGCATTTTAGATCCATGATTTTTGTGTGTATGTAAGCAGCAATATGAAAGGAACAGCATAGGCTAGAGATTTTCCCTTCTGTCAAACCATGAATTCCTCTTTTCACATGCTATGAATGTATCACCTTTATACTCCATCATCCAAGAACAAGGATTATCAATTGAAGAGACTAGTTTAACATAACAAAACATTCATTCCTCTTAACATGATGTTTTCCTGAATCTAGGTGCTGTTGCTAATCTCCGAGGGTGTGGAAGGGAGGCTGCAGCTGTCCTGTTCTGGGTTCATATTTTTGCGATCTTCTCAATGGCTGGATGGATTGTGCTCTATCTCAACATACTGTTCTAGAAGTGCAGCAAGTTCATGCCGACATGAACCTTCCCTATTCATAGCAATTCATTCCTTGTTGATCTTTGTCAATAGCTAGACATACTAGCACTAGTAAAGACTTGACGCTTCCCCAGATGAAAGAGAGAGAGAGAGAGATGAGAGAGGCTATGGATTGCTAATGCAAAATCAACTTTCTTGGCTTATGCTTAGAGCTCTGGAAAATGCTCCAGAAATTTTGTGAGCATTTGCAGATAAATTTTACCGGAGAATTTCAGATTTCTTTGTTATATACATTATGTGATAAAAGGCATCTTTAAGTTTATAGCACATCTAATAACATTCAGACCAACTTTAACAATCAACTTATAAGGATAATGGCGTCTGTTTTGGGTCCAGCCACCTTCATGTGGAACCTAACAAGAGTCAACCACGACCATAACAACATACATCAATGAATCTTGTCATATTTTCGTTTGATGTTCACATGTGAGAACTGGCTCACCTGGCATGAAAACTACACGATTGTTTTAGCAAGACAGCCTAGGGAGGTCCTTGATGAGAGGTGCCTGCCTTGGGGTCAGCTCAAAAATTGATGTTTATGTGAGAGAAGTTCTGCAATCTGTCGTATGTAAACCATGAATTTTACCTAAGCAAATACTGGAAATCTGATGTGGGAAAACCTTGTTTCAAAACCAAACTAAATACATTAGATTTAAAACTGCAAATGACAAGCATATTCACCAAGTTGTGATAAGATTTTAAAATCAACACATAGTAATTTTAAGCTAAAAGGCCTCCAGTCTTCCTAACTAGAGAACCATTCGAAAATTGACCACCATCTCTTGCCTCTGCTATCCCTCTGATTGGGTGGAGAAGTGGCAGGAACTTGAATTTGATGCATACCTCTCTCTGTGAAGCTGTGACTTATTAATTCTCTTTTTTCAGACTTCCCTAACCATAGCACAAGTACAAATCCAACAAGACCAACAATTGGTGCAGCAGCAAGGAGAAACCATCTACTCCGACCCTCGCTTCCAATGCTACTTGAGTCTATGTCCATGTCCATGTCAAGAACATCTGCTTGCTCAACCCCAACTTGAACAATTTCATGAGCTGGAAGTGTTTGAGCTCTGTCTGAGGCATCAGCTGAAGTGTCTGTGAGCACATCCTGCTGCCGAATGTCACTTATCCCCAATCTCTCCCTAATGTGTCGCTTCTGCTCGTCATAATCTTTATCATCCGTAGGAAGCTCATACCGGCAGAGAGGACACGAGTTTCGTGCCCTCAACCATCGCAAGATACAAGATGGATGGTATAGATGAAGGCAGGGTAGTTGATTAACTTCAGTGCCAACTAATAAAACATCTTTGCAAATTGCACAGGCTAGATTATCACACTTCTCATGCTTCTCATCAATGATAATACAAGGCAAGCTTTTCACAACAGATACAGCTGCAGGTGGTGCTCCTCTTCTTGAGTTATCTATCCCTGCAAGATTTTCAAGCAATTCCTCAAAGCCTGTTGCATCAAGATAATCTCCAGAATTCCGCCTGTGCACCAAAAAATCTGATTCCACCAGATTCTCGAAGATGCCATGGTTATATGCTTGTCTACCACCCCTTATCCTCCAATTTCTCAAGCTCTCAAATTCAAAAGGGTGTGGCTGCTGATACCAATTAACATGGTCATTACCTTCACTTTGATTAGAACTTAAAAAATTATGAACTCCTGCTTCTCCAGATTCATGTGTCCCTTCGGCAATATCAGCTTCTTCCCATCCACCTTCTTCTTCCTCTTCTTCATCATCTTCTAGGTCATCAGAGTTCCACTGACTGAAACCGGTATGCATGGGATCAATGTCGGTATCACTGTCAACATCACTTCCATGATCTGGTTCAATCAACATTTCCCTATCCATGAGAACACGCCCGTCCACAGAAGCATCAGAGTCCCCTCCATGTGCACTAAATGAAATGGTATCAATCTCACTGTTGAAAGGCCTGTAGCGACTGATACTAATTTCACTCTCACCATAGAGAGAATCTAGATAATCAAAGCTTTCACTTTCAGTGTCTGAAAGAAGGTGCCGCCATCTTCTAGATCCATTTGGAGTTGTACGAGCACTTGTATACCTTAACGAAGTACCAGAAGCATCATCATCTATGAGTTGATTATCCTGCCAAGTAAGAGGCGACTGATTCTGCCTAGCCCGATTAATCATATGTGATAATTGCTGTGAGAAAAGCTCTTCAATTGACTCAGAGCTGGCATGTCTAATTCTTCTTGGTCGTGGAGACCTCCTTCGATCAAAATCTCGTGTGGGAGTCCCTAGATCTTCAAGAAGCAAAAATTTACAGTCCCCACAGATACTGACCGCATCAAGATCATCATTATCAGGGTAAAGCCCTCTTCTGCATAGAGTGCATAACTCTGTCAGGGTTGGATGTTCAACTAGTGAATCACCACCCAGATGATAGTGAGTAGCAGGCGAATGTAAAACCTGGGATGTTCTTTGCGAGTTTGTGTCCATGGGAGAAAACTGAAAAGAATAGCAATGAAAACAAGCAGAGTGAATTTTCAAAAGCCCAAAGATTAACAGTATGAAAATATGGATAAGTAGCACTGCAAATAGAGATCCTAAATATACTTGATAAAAACACACGACCAGGTTCCCACACGTATATAAGAAAAAAGGATTGGACCATTTGCTGCATTTGCTGTTTATGACAGTGTATGTGAGTGTTAAAGAGAGAGTTTGAATTAGGATAATGACATAAATGAATAAACTAGTTGAATATTTGAATTTGAGTTGGTTTTTCTGAGTCGTGGTAAGATAAAGGACTGCTCTCAAGGGTCCTGAAAACTAAGAGTACAGCACAAAAATCCACAGACATGAGAAGCATTGGTTACTATTTCCTGTAGAAGGTGGGGAAACGCAAGTTTGATTGAAAAACTTTGTTCCTCTTCAAAAAACTATAAAAAATGTCACGACAAATGATTTCTTGAGGAGTACGATCTTTTATTTTAGAAGGAGCTAACTTTATTTCAGAAATTCTATCAAAATTACTCTCTCTGAGCTCAACATTATCCTGATACTTCGGATATCACAAATGGGAATCGAATCATTCCCAGAAAATAATAGAAATCTTAGTTTCAGACAGCCTTAAGATGATCAGCACGATGAATATAGCCCAAAGTTTAGAAATTGAGCATGTTTTGAGCGGACAAAATTCAGCATTAAACATAAAGCAAAGAACTTTCAAATCTGATTTCAGCATTCAAAGGAACCCCAAATAAATCCATGAATACCCAACAACGATGAAGACGCTGATAACAAACTATGAAATAATTAAGAAAACGAAAACAGGACTGATCATAGAAGCCGATAAAAATCCACTGACCAGAAAAATCAAAGTAAAAACTGGGAAGACGGACTTGCTTTTGATGTTCCAAAGCAAGAATTTGAAGATGTAAACAAGTAAAAATCAAAACTTGTTTTCATGTTCTTTTTGTTTTTCCGTTTGGATAATAAAAAAGGCCTCTAGCCTATCATATCTTAGATGGGCCAGTGAGGCCCTGCTTTTACTCCACCCCAATCTTCTTCTCTTAGGCCGATTAGGCCTTTGGGTTCGACTTTGGTTTCTATAAAAGAACGAACTTCCTCCAAATAAAAAAACTATGAAGAAAGAGACACATATCTTTGAGCTGATTCTTCTTCCTTTCTTGTCTGTTTGTGATCTGTCTGTCTGATAACTGTAAAGTAGTAAGTAAGAGTAGTAATGGATTAGCTAGTGATAATCTGTCCCCTTCTGTTTCTTTCCGTTTGCATTTAGTCGTTTACGTCAAAACATTAACAATTATCCAAGTAAAATTCGTCACCTCTCTCACACCCTCTAATCCTATCATTATTCATTTCCATTTTCAGAGATACCCTCTTCTTCTTTTTCTTGTTTGATTTGCTTTGTATGAATGTCCTAAGCTTTGAACATACACGTCTAACGTATGTTTATAATGGCTTCCTAAGGCTCGAAGCTAGATAAGACGTGATCTTGGTTTTAAGCTTTTTCCTAGCTCGGTTTTCCCGTATCTCCTCTGATTTGGGAACAACACTTACGTTGTTAGCTGTAAGCCTGTAACTCCTCAACGTGTTATTAAGCTTAAACCCACTCTCTCCTCTACCTCCATCCCTCCTTCCATTATTGACATTTCGCTTCTTTTTCACTCTCTGTTTGTGTGTGCCCACCTCTTCTTTACTTAAGTCAGTATAAAGCACACTCTTGTGCTCTTATGCCTTGCATTCTGATTATGTTCAGTTAGGGAAAAGATACAAACTTTTATAGCAAAAGAAGAACAGAAAAGAAAATGGCAACTGGGTGATCGTTATTTTCCAAGTCCATGCGAATGTCCAGGTGGGTCTTTCGTTTGTTTCTCTTCAAGACCGATTTTCTTTCTGGTTTCGTTATTTTGGAGTAAGCGAAGGCAAAGAAAGCAGAAAAAGATAAGAAGACATGGTGATGTAAAACAGAATGATTTCGGACGTTCTGAAGTATTAACTTTTATATAATGATTTGACATTTTACTAAATGTCGATTTTTCAGAGAAGTACGAATGCGGAGGATTTGGAGGGAAGGAGACAGGAGGAGCCCCAGAATTTCTGCTTTAGAGGCATGGAAGGCTCGTCTGCAACCAACCAGGCCACCTTTTACTAAAACTAACCGTACTTCCACTACTAACACTAACACTAACTCTAGTCTCATTAACAGCAATTTACGATGCCGCCAGCCTCCTGGTGCCATTGAAGCACCGGCTTCTAGAACAAGGGCCAAGAAACGGAGAAAGCTTAGACCACTTCTAGATGTCTCTTCTTCTACATCTAAAGCTTCTCAGGTTTTTCTTATTTTCCATCTTTCTTTTCAATGTCATTGTTTGTATTATGCTAGTACCGTTAGCTACTTCGTTTCCCCGAGGGCTATGAACAGTTATTTATAGATTCTTTTTACAGTTTAGTTTTTGTTTTTATTCCATTAACTTCGGTTGCTGTTCTTTTTTGAGAAGGTGCTTGTACCTCAAGCACAAGATTTGGAGACCTGTTACATGATGCATTTTGTTTTCTTTTTTGTTGGTCCTCAAAGGATAATCTTCAATGTGTCTTGTGAGTTGTCTTTCAGGATTCCAAGAAAAATGATGAGCAAGGTAGAAGACAACCAAGTGATAACGATCCTTTAATCCATAGTAGTATGTGTTTTCCTTCTTAGATGTTCTGGCAAATTATCCTTAAACGACTGGTCTAATGATATTCCTTTTCCCTCGTTGCAATTTATCAGATCAATCGATTCTTAATGACTTGAGTGAAGATCAAGCTGCTTATCCAGGTTCTCTCTCCTCGTCTCCAGAAAATTACTCGAATTATGGTTAGTTCAAATTCTCCGTTATTGATTTACGGTTTTTATCAATCAGATCAATCATCTAGGACATCATTTGCATCATGGATGCCAGAAAAACGCATACTTGAGCTTGTCATTGATTTGTTGCAGAGGTGAGTATGAGCAGTTTAATTAAAAAAAGTTCATAGTAATTGCTTGCTGGTTTTGATTGTTTATCAAAACTTCAGAAGAGATACTCGTGAAATCTTTGCAGAACCTGTTGATCCCAGTGAGGTTGGTATTTTCTCAGTGATTCATGTTCTGTATATTACTATTGTTGCTTGTCCTTAAATGTTATGTTGATGGGGCTTTTGTGTAAAGGTGGAATCTTACTATGAAATAATCAAAGAACCTATGGACTTTGGTACCATGAGGGCTAAACTTCATGAAGGAATGTACATAACTCTTGAACAATTTGAGGTTTGCTTGCTCTCTTCGAAGTACATATTTGTCAATTTTCAGTTAAAAATATGAATAACTTTGTAATGGGGTGTGAATTACATAAGTTCATCATCCAACAAAGATGGAACATCCAATCCTTCTTCCCACTGATAATCTTTGACTGTTATGCAGCATGATGTATTTCTGATAACAAGAAATGCAATGCATTTCAATTCCTCAGCTACCGTTTACTTTAGGCAGGTATGATACAATCCCTATCAAAGCCCTAAAGCAACATTGTAAGATTCCTCTGCTGACACAAAGTGCAGTTGTTTCTGTCAACTGAATGTTTAATCATGGATATTACAGGCACTTGCTATAGATAAATTAGCCAAGAAGATTTTTGATCTTCTTAGGACTGATCCGGAGAATTTCGAATTTAAATTCTTGGAAACTAGAAGACGAAGCAGCAGAAGGCTCCGAGGTAAAGGAAGGTGTTTCACTCATAATTCAGTTGGAAACCTGGCAACAAATTCAAATTCCAATGACATGAGACTTGGTGTAATGACAGAACTAGATCCATCTTCAACCCAAAGTTCACCAAATCTGAAAAGAGCAGTCCAAGAAAAGATTGGATGCTATGGTGTCAACATTATTTCTGATAGACAAGATCGTGAACTATTTCATGGTAAGGAGCTGACTCGTGTCTCATTTTTTGAAATTAAGAACTTGATTGCGGCAGAAGCAAAACAAACAAAAAGGAATGAATTTGCCAATGGAATGGCGCATTTGTGGATATCAACTTCATGTAATTAAGTGAACTCTATAGCCTTGCTTTTTCAGACTTCAAATTCTTGGCACTGAATGCAAACATACTTAAATACCTATGGGGTAGTTAGAGAAATATATTGAAAAACAGCGCAATGCAGTTTGATTCTTTCCATAAAGCTGAAACATAGAATTTGGTAGCTTATATAAGGGAGTTGCTTCTTTATATGTGGTGCTGACGGTAAACCTACAAATTCTCTGAAGCCGACAGGCGTTCCACATATAAACTCCGGGATCCCTTGCTGAGTATGTATCATCCAATTGTTGGTAGTTCAAAAGAGCTAATGCTTGTAAGTCTTAATAAGAAAGCAGTTCCTTTTCAATCCGCACTCCCTTGTGCTCTAGGATTTCTCATCAGCGACATTTTCTCCTGTGCAGGTGATGCAGCAGGATATCTGCTATCGTGAAAGCTTAAAGTTGTTTGTTAAAAATTTAGGGCCTACAGCTCAAATGATTGCAAAACAGAAATTAAATGGATGGTCAACTGATGCTGAGGATTTTCCAATTCCAGGTTCAGATTACTGCCAAAACGTTGCAGCTTCCACCTGTGCCCGATTGATGCCTACTGCTCTTAATACTGCAAAATTTGATGCTGATTGTAACAAAGTAGGAATTCATGATACTTCAGTGCGAATTATGGCTAATGGTAATGATAAGATTACCTTGTGCTCTACTAGAGGTGAAGCCCGTAATGGTGTTACAGGTACTCCTAGCAACGAAACTTCACAACAGAATCAAAAGAAAGATTTGAACTTTTCAACTTCTGGGTTGAATGAAACAGATAAAGTAAGCTCTCTTGGATCAGAGAAAAGCAAGATAGATAAGAAGATGCCATCAGCTGACATTCACAGCGTTTTACCATCTTCATGGCCCCAAACATTAGTAGGGCAATCAAGTTCTCGTCAGGTTACAGACCAATCACAAAATCTTAATTTCCAGTACCATGAAAGTAACGGCCAAGCTATAGCTACTGTGGCTTCAAGACAGGAACTTGGCACTATGTCGGAGACGGGACAAGCCTTGAAATTGACATCTTCCCCATTTATCTTCGATCTACCATTCGTGAAGTCACGGCTTGTTCAGACAAATTTGATGGGACGAGGTATCTGCTTCCAGCAGAGTAACAAGTCCACAGAAGCTTACCTGTAAACTTGACTATGGTTCCAAATTATGATCTTGTCATTCCTTTGTTTTCTAAGCACGGCCATGTCTAGAGATTAGGTTGAAGTACGGTTGTTGATCACTGAGAACTTCTATGTTGCAAAAGAGCTTCCCTGAGAAATGGAAAGTTAGGAGCTTTCTAACATCCGACATATCTCAGGAAGACGGAGAAAATGCCTGTAACTACCTACGCACGTCCGAACTAAGATGACAGTTGGGAACACGCCAAAAGTTAGTTGTTGAAGCAGTAAAAAGAAATTAAAAAAAACTAAAATAGATATTCATCAAATAAAAATCTAGTGGAAACGTGTACACAGAACGCTAAGTGAAGTCAACTGATGGGAATCATCCATGGCGTTGATGTTCAATACCATTTCCAAGTTTGGAAATCCAATGGCTTTGTTCTAGTGCGTGCCATTGGTGCCACCTTATCAGAAATGTGTCTTTTCTCTTTTATCGATATTGCAGAATGAAAAAGATGGTTTCTTGGACAACAAAAGGTGGCGAAGATTGTCGGAGGAGCCAAACCTGGTGCTGATCCATCTCTCTTCGTTTATAGGTAACGTAAGGTGGTGGTCGACGGTGGCGGTAACGTTGGTTGCGTGAAGATGGCATATAGGAGAAAAGGTGGAATGATGAGAGCATCCACTTTCAAAGAAGAGATTAATTACAGAACAAAGGATGATGATGATGACAACTATAGTAATAATGGCAATAAAACCTTATCCTCCTCGCATACATTTACGTCATCATCAACTCTGGCTGCTCAGGCCATCAGAGCCTCTGCCACTCACCGTGATTCCTCCGTTTCCTATGCCTATTCTGGAGATTCTCTCCCTCGCAGATCTAAGGTTTTTCTTTTGCTAATTCCTTTGTTTTTTGTTAATTTATTTTCTTGGTATGTGATCATATCATATGAAAGGTCTCCAAATATCAGCACATCTTTGTTCATTGTTCATTTGTTTCAGTTGTAAAGTGTGAAATTATACGATATCAGAACAGAACTTTCCCAGCTTCATATCATATGTAATTGATCTTAAAACTGCCACAACCTTTCTCTTTGGTTAGTGGATGACCTATTGATCTGAATGTTCTCGGAAGAAAATTAACTTCACTTCTTTCACTAGTTCTGAGTTCAGTTTGATTGGCATGTTCCCTTTAAATGGGCATGCCTGTTCTTAAACAAGAACTCCTGGTGAGGAACATAGTTTAGCCAAGCCAAAAATGAAAAAGAGGGTCTGGGATTACAAATCATTTGTTTTCTGGTTTCCTTTTGCTTATTAGTTTTGGACGCCTGAACCCCTTGTCATCTTTCCTTTTTGATAATTGAACACCACTTCTGAAAATGTAGGTTTTTGATGCATATGAAGATGTATCTCAAAATGATTCGAAAGGATTCTGGGGAGTTCTTGCTCGAAAGGCCAAAGCAATTCTCGAGGATGACAACCTATCTCAGCAATTTGAATCCCCTAAAAAATCAAGGTTTCACATATCCAATACCTCTGCAGATAGTGAGGTGATTATATTAAGTGACTTGTAGAATGCATCAGAGAAAATTATATGACGATACAAAACTGAAGCCTAAGTAAGCTTTGTTTCTTTTCTTATTTTGGTTCTCTAATCTATATTCTCTGTTACACATCCGGCAGTTAAATGCAATTCCTGAGGGATTCAAGAAAATGGAAAATCCAGCATTTCGAAAAGGCTTAGATAAAATTTCATCATCACTGAATCAGATTGGTGATACGTTTGAGAAGGCTTTTGAGGTGAGAAATTAAGATTGTTTCCCGGAAGGGTCACAGTCAGAATCCTTGTCAGTTTCTTCCTACTGTATCAATAACATAGGTAGTGCTCTGACTACATTCACTGCATCTGTTTAGATGGTATTAACTTGGATAACCTTTTGACGTGGTTTTCCCTATCCTTTGATGTTGTTTTCCTATGTTAATCTTCTTTCTTCCCTGTTTTAGCAACATTTTCCATTTGTTAAAGCATTCAAGCGATTCGTGTTTCTCTGATATACTATGCTTCACAGCTGAAGTGAATTCTACTTACGGTTCATCCTTGATTATTGAGGGAATTAGTTAAAGTATAGATAGCTATATTTGATACAGGCTACTAGAAAAAAGTTCAGATAGTCTGGAGTGTCCTTGCAGATGCCTGTGCATACTCACTAGATCTTTTATCCAGCCTGGAGTGTAGAATTAAATTTATTTCTACCAACTTGTTTCTTCAGGAAAGCCGCAATATTGTCGAAAGTAAGACTGCAGACATCATCCAAGAAACTCGCAAATTCCAAATTAAGCGAAAAGAAAGCATTCCTATTGCGCAGAATGAAGGCTCACAGCTACATGACCATCAAACGAACCATGAAACCCAACTGAAGGCATCTCGCGACGTAAGGTGGCAACTATGTGATCGTGGGTCATGGGTTTATTTGGTGAACTTTGTGATTGTTTTTTATTGAAATCCAGTAAAATTGGAAACACTTTGTTGCAATTGATGGCAAATGTGCAAGCATTAAAATGGAAAAGGATCAAACCTTAGAGACAAAAGGATATTAAATTTCTGAAGTTATACTGAAAATTATGAAATTATCATTTGAAAGCATGAAGTTAGACTGAATCAGAGGACATGGTTAAGAAGGTGGTAGTTTTTCATGAGGATTGACGATGTTCTGATGTAATGTGAAACATTCAACACGTGCATTTGTTCATCATCTCTAGGTGCAGTGTATGATCGGCCTTTGTTCTGTAACAGGTTGCAATGGCAACTGCTGCTAAAGCGAAGCTTCTTCTTCGCGAACTAAAAACAGTTAAAGCAGATATGACCTTTGCAAAGGAAAGATGTTCGCAGTTAGAAGAAGAGAATAAAATCCTGCGAGAGAGTTGTGAGAAGGGGGACAATCCAGCTGATGATGATCTGGTATTGGAACTCATGGTGTTGATTATCCAAAACATTTGTGTTGTTCGTCTTCTGTTTTTGGTATATCTTAGTTGTTTTAACATATGATTGTGAGCTGTGACCAACTACAGTTTTCTTTGTGAAAACTCAGATTCGGCTACAACTGGAGACACTTCTGGCCGAGAAGGCTCGGTTGGCTCATGAGAACTCTTTGTATGCACGGGAGAACCGGTTTCTGAGAGAAATTGTTGAGTACCACCAACTGACAATGCAAGATGTTGTTTATTTGGATGAAAGCAGTGAGGAAGTTACAGAAGTTTACCCTATAACCAAAATGCTATCTATTACTCCACCATCACCTGTGTCTCCAACCTCACCTTCAGAGCTTACTGCATCTTTGAGTTCAACAGCAGAGTTGCCAATAGGTACTAAAGATACCAAAGAACAAGACACCAAGCATATCCTCGTGGACAAGGAAGAAGATGAAACAAGTTCACGTACACATGCTTCCATATCATCTGCTTGAAATGGATACACCCTCACTTGGTTCTTTAGCATTGATTTTGTGTTTTTTTGTTAATGTAATATTGGTTTTTGGTTCTTCAATTCTTTTCTTATTCTTTTATAGGGTTTTCTTTTTTCCTTTTATATGGCTTTCTTTTTGGTAAACATTTGATATTCTTTTGTACGTTTTCTTTTTGGTATGCATATGTTGTTGTGATTGTGCATTCAGCTATCTTCTAGTTTACAAATAAAGCATGTATGATTCTACTTTCAATGTACCAAATTGCTGGTGTTTTTTATTTGAGTGTTCATTTATTATTCTAAAACGGAGTTCATATTGAGCAAGAGACAATCTCTAAAACTGAGCTCATCCAATACACTTGCCCTCAGAATAAAGAATTAGTTCCTAACAAAATATTATACATCCCAAAGTAGAACATTCATTAAGGGGGGTGGACTACATACATTGTTAGTCTTCAAAATAACTTCTTCCTTTCTGAATTTCCATTAGTTACAATTAGGGCCTCTTCCATACAACTGAAGGGACAGCCAGTCAAGCTCTGGCTACTCTTATCGTCTGGTTTCCGGGGCTATAACTCCGGAACAAGGCTGGCTGAATTACAGTCACTGCATGAGATTACCATGTTCGTTGGGAAAAAAGTACTTGAGCTGTAAGGCAGAAATCTCCTAGTTTTTTGAATGACTTTAGAATATCTGAAAGAACAAACTCGTTGAGCCATCACCAAAGGATCTAAGGTCTGCAGGTTTCACCAAAGCCCTGCACAAGGGACACGTTCTTTCCCTCTCAAACCTGCATAATTGATGGCACATCAATAAAAATAAGTAAGAACAGAACAGCTAACAGATGCATAGAGTATAAGCAAATGCTTGATCTTAACAACTAACCATTCAGACACGCAATCTTCACAAAAGATGTGTTTACAACGAAGTAAAATCGGAGCATGCATCTTCTCCTGACATATAGCACAGAGATCTCCTGCTGCATTCACCTGTCATCAAATCAATGGTCACTTTAACATGCTGGGGCAGATTTCCATTGAACAAATAAAGGAATAAGAAAAGAGAAAGCTAAATCTATGTTCTTAGTACATTCCAAAACAGAAATTTCATTATAATCACAAAACTCTAACGTACAACTATCGCATACTTCCTTATGTCTGTCATAAGCACAAGGTTAATGCAACAGAGTACTAATAAATCATCACATTAGTATCCCTTCTCCTATGATCTCAATGCAGTCAAAAACTAACAAACAAGCAAAATAAGTACAGAATTTTTAAACAAAAGAAAAGAACACGAAGATTAAATATGCCTTGATTTAATATACGAAGCATCTCTTGAATGAATTTAGAGCAAAAGAAGTCAATGCTCACCATAATTCAAGATTTAAGGATTCAGTGGAGAAATCATCTCTCAAGTAAACTGTAAAATCACCACCACCTTTTGCATTTTTTGGCCTAATGGTCTAGCTCTCAAGTTAGAGAAAGCTTCTAGCTCAGTAGCAAACAATCTTTATTCACTTTCAGACAAATAAATAAAACCATATCTACGGATAGGAAATATACCTAGAACTTACGGCTCATTAAATAGTTTGATTATGCAAACAATGTCATCGCCCCAACTTTACTCTCCCAAGTTGTTTTGCCTTCTTCCAAAAGAACTCTTATGTTCATAACAAACAACAAGACTGCATCTTTTGGTTTAATATAGGATTCCACTAACAAAAGGCAAAGAAACTAGCAACTTTTCCTGAACATGCCCCGGTGGTATTCTAAAAACACTATAGTAAAGGTCATTCGTAAGTGAAGAACAAGACTACCTGGTCTGACGTTGCATAAGCTCCATAATGTACTTCTTTGCGAGATAATGCCTTCAAAGCAGTAAAGAATGATTGTACCTGCAATTTTGTATATTAGATAAGAGGGTAGAGAAAAAGAAAAAGAACATAATGAAATCTGCAAACAAAAGCAATAAGGATAGTACCTTTTCGACAACAGATGTAAGTTTGAAAGTCAAGTACAAGCCTGTCATTAGAGACGAAAAAAGGCTTCCGTATTCTTTATTAAGAAAGAAACGGTACCAGACTGGTGTAGGTAACAGTGCCCGATACAGAAGCATCAAATACTCAACCAATGTTAGCATTTGACCCTGGGAAATAACAGCAAAATGAATTAGAAAACAAAGGGCTAAATGAAGTATATCGTTCACAAACAAATTTTTTCCAAAATTTCTGGATTGGCATGATCGAAAGCTCATCAAGGTTAAAATGCAAAAAGTAGTGAATGAAAGATTGATTTTATCGAAACAAATTTAATCCAACTGTTAGGGGAAAAAAGAAAGACCATGGATGATTCCCACAGCTTATCTCACCTGCTTCCGATAATTTCTGCCTCTACTGTTCTTGTAATACATTAAAAGAAAACATTTGAATACCATTGCTGCCTGCCGGACCAAAGTATCTGAACAGTAATGATGAACTATTTAGAGAAAATTAATGAACATAAAGAACTAAGATCCATAACATGTCCATTAGGACTTTGCATACACACCCACACATACCGACCTTATGTCTTTGAAAATCTTAAAAAGAAGTATAGACTTGAGAGGCAATCACTTGAATGTCAAAATATATCAAAAGGTGAGATAGAGTCTAGCGGAATCTTCCTTTCAACAACCTCCACAAATTTGGATCTAGGTATATTGATGTGTGTGTTTTTGTAGAACTCAACCTCTCTCTCTACAGCCATGTATCTACAATATATCAAAAAAGGTTCAACAACTAGTAAGTACAAACTTACCATTCACCAGGATGATAAAAATAGAATGCCAGAAAGGTGGAATGGATTTGGGAGGAAGCATAATCAATGGGTATAAAAGGTCATCATTCTGATACCACCAATAAACACCAACCACATGAAGCACAAAGGCAATACATATGCTAACCAGCACAGAAATTTTCCTCTCTCCCTGCAGAAACCATTAATTGACAGGTCAATACTCACTTTCTTGACTTACTAAGAGATGAATGAATAGAATTCAACAAAACTATGAAATAGTAATAATTATGTGTTAAGAAAAATATGTACCTTAAGAGCAGTTTGTTTCCGCAGAACATCATTTGACTTAAACATGACAACAGCTATCCAAATAGTAACAAAGAAGCCTGCACTTGTAGAAAAATACTATCTATAAAAGTGAACAAATTAAGAAAGCAGGAAAGCTACAGGATGCTCGAATCGTTGATTTGAATATTAGAAAGAAAAGAATATAAGTACTTGCAAAAGATTCACAATATTTAATCACCAAACACTATTTCCACAATGTGTCAAGTATTTGAGAACATAAATTCAAGGGAATATAAATGCAGTGTTAGGCCCATTTTGGACACTGAAAAGATTAAAGGAATAGGTTAGGTTGTCTTCAATAATATCAAGTAGTATGACAACCATCTCTTTATTTCCTCTCACTTAACTCTAGTTTAACAAATTGATAGTGGTCGAAATAGTCCCTGCATTTACAATGTTTCCTTTTAATTTCCTTCAGTTAGTTCCCTCTTCTTCTCTCTTGGTTTCTATTTTATAACATTTTACTTTTTCTTTGGATCAACTCCCCAAATAAACTATGACGGCAACAGGAAAGAAACAATGGGCTAACTGTTAAAAGGGATCAAGGTAAAGCCAATTTAAACCACGCTGGACTTGGATTCAAATGCATGCACAAGTGACAGGATGACTACATATGTAAACGCATTAGCTGAAAAACAGGGCCAATGAAGATGAGAAAAGGTGGGTTACTTCTTTTGACACTGACCAATGGCACAGACGTAGGAGATACTAGTCATCAGCAGGCTTA
This sequence comes from Erythroxylum shatona, assembly GCA_027568895.1. Taxonomy (NCBI): domain Eukaryota; kingdom Viridiplantae; phylum Streptophyta; class Magnoliopsida; order Malpighiales; family Erythroxylaceae; genus Erythroxylum; species Erythroxylum shatona. Next base: position 36,518,266 of record JAOSBK010000004.1, on the reverse strand, counting down.
GCCCACATATATGCTTATGCATCTTTAGATTCAATATTAATTTAAATGAAAAGTATATGAAGAATCCCCTAAAAATCATTAAAGAGAATAAAGGCCAATCAACCGGGTGAAAGAAGAAACACTATCAGCAAACAATCATGCATCCACAAACTCTTGACTGTTATTAGAAAAAAAAAAGTGCTTTGAAGTAATCCAATAACAAGCATTTACATGGTACCTTAGTTAAGAAGGAAGGAAGTAGATTAAATGCAATAAAGCAATATAGGAAGGATATTCATCAACAATGATAATCAAATTGAAAAAGAACGTGATGATATCGTTTAATCGAGAACAACAAGCGAAGAGTACCTTGCAAATGTTGTCGAATAAACACAACTAAAAGAAGTAATGAAAATGGAAGAACTTGTTCAATCCATCTGGCAGCCTGTTGAATATCATATCTCTGGTAGGATGAATCCCTTGCATTAGGCCCACTCCCATCGGTGGTCTCCCCATCAGCATTAGAACTAGAACGCAACTGAGAGGTAGCATCATCACCAGAGCTGTAGTTGTTGCTGCTACTGCGAACACTTGAAGAATCACCCTGAATATCTGACGACAAAGGCTGTTGGGTGGCTGTCGGAGACTCAACAACCATGCCTGCGGTGGAGGGGTCTCTTCGGTGATCACGTTCGCCGGAGCCGATAATTCGGATAGCAACCTCTCCATTGGTGGTGGTGGTGGTGGTAGAGGCAGCAGAAGATGAATCGTCAAGTCGATGACTGTGATTGTGATTGTGAATGACCGGGGATACAGGGCCAGCACCACCGCCACCACCACCAGCGTTGGTGATCAAAGAATCCATATCTTGGTGAAGCGACCTATTATTATCATGATTAGTTCTCAAGAGACCCGAATACTCCAACAATGTGGAAATGGGTGCCCGTAATATGTTTGAAGCTGACAATATTCCATCCCTCCTGGAATTACTACTGCTTGATCCTACTCCTCCTGATGATTCCATCTACACCTAAATCATCACCATCATCACCATCATCATCATCATCATCGCATCTCAAACAAAATCCTTAAAGCAATCAAAATCCATATATAAATAAACAAACACAAACAGATACAGACGTAATTGAAGAGGGGAAAGGAAAAGAACCTTGTACAGCGGATCAAAACGAAACCGGAGAAGAGAAAGTAGGTTGAACCCTAAACCAAACCCTAAGCACCCCACCACCGAATGGAAGAACAAGTGAAGGAAGAAGATGAAACAGTAGGTGGTAGATACTGAATTAATATCACAAAATCAGCCCAAAAAACACAAAAAGAGAACAATGGAGGCGTAGACGATCGGAATGTTCTTCACAGGTTGAGGTGGTGGTGGTGGAGGGAGATGGAAACGGAGAGGGGGGTCAAGAAAAGTGGTAATTGGAAAATCCGATTTGTTTATTATATTTAGAAAATGTCAAACACAAAACTATAATTAAAGTGATCTCTACATATAGGAGTAGTACTAGAGTCTAGAGATCAAAAACTCCAAGTTGCTGAAGCAACCACAAAAGCATAATCTGCTATATAATCAATTAAAAATTTGACTGATTAAATATTTTAGATCGAAGCAAAGAAAGAAAAAACTCAGATTGCCGCTAACGGTCAAAATAGAAAAACGTTTTCTTTGTTTGTTTGCTGCGACAAGCAAAGCAATTATGGGCTTCGCGGTCACATTTTGCCGGGCTTTTTTATTTAATATAGCATTGACTTAGCCTGTGGACTTGGGCCCGATGACCATTGACTCTTTGTGTTAATTTATAAATAATTAACTAATTTGAAAGTGCTCACCTTTTTTAAATTGTCTTAATTTAATGTACTAGTTTTTAAAATTTTTAATTAAGTGATTAATCTTTTAAATTATTAAAAGTTCAGTTCAAAATTTTAATTTCGTTAGTAATTTTCTAATTTGACTAACGAAATCTTTCTTTTTTATAACATATAGATGTTCATCTACCGAAAACAGTCTATCTATTATGTAGGGATAAGGTTGCGTATTATCGAACCTCTTCAGATCTTGTTTCATTGCGGAACTTTGAACTGCGTGTGATGATAATGATATAAATGTTCATCTAAAAAAAAATCTCTAACCTAGCTTAATCATGACCACTAGTTTTTCTTAAACTATGAAGGGATAACTGATCTTAAAATGTTCAACATTTTATTCAATCTAGTGTACAAGCTTTTAAAATTTTCAATTAAGTAATTAACTTTTTAAAATCTTAATAACTCAATTCAAAATATTAGCTAATTTGCTTATTTGACTAATGAAATATTTCTTATTTACAACTTGTAAGTCGCCTTTTAAAAAAAATTCTCTTTACTCCAATTTAACCATATTGCTATTTTTTTTAAGTAGATACCTACATAAGTAAAGATTTGTTCGCCAAATCTACAACTAGTATTTTGAATTGAATTGTTCATGTTTAAAATATTAATCATTTAATTAAAATTTTAAAAAACTTGAGCACTAAATTAGAAAATTTCAAAAGATCTGGCACTTTAGGTTGATTATCTCAATTATAAATGAAAAATATAATAGAGACCATGATGGGTCAAACTTGCTAGACTTGTAATTGTATTAGTTAATAATTTATTTTCATACTTATAATAAGAATCATAAGATTTTATAATTTTTTCTTCCGTATTATTTCAATGTGAAAATAAGAATCTATTATATATGACTCTCCGCTTTGCGAAGATCTAGAGAGATTATAATATACACAACTTTTTCTTTATATTTTTACAAAGAAATTGTTTCTATAATTTAAAATTATAATCTTATGATCATAGGCTTGATTCACAAAAATAATCTTTCTGTAAAAATTACAAACAGAAGATTGAATTGATGGCTATTTTATGAACATTTAGTACGTTTGACTTTTTTTTAAAACGACCGTGTAAGGAGTTTTAAGAAATTATTATTGTTATTTTATACAACAACGTTGATTTTTTTCTTTTATAAAGGATAATAAAATCATTATTTGTGTAAGGACTTCATTTTTTTACGTTAAAAAATAATTTATCTTCATAAAAAATCGTTTTATGTGTTTGTCCTCTTTCACAAGTGTAAGCTTGTTGTGTTAGATTCAGTTCCCGAGAAGGGCAGGACACAACAAATGTATTTGGTAAAGGGACAAGAAGACGATCCATGTATATAATTTGTGAGGTCTCCATCTGCTTGTTCTTTGCAATTTTACCATATTGTACATTTACAGCCGATAACAATATGTTAAGAAACTAATCTTCCTATTATTGATAGTTATTGCATGTTTGGGTGGGCTTAAATGAGTTGAGTTTTTTTAGAAGAATTTTTTTAAAAAATTAATTGACTGTTTAGTTATCAATTAAAAAATAAATTTTTTGAAAGAGCTTCACACAGTAAATTATTTGACAATATAAAAATAAAAAGTACTTTTATTAGTTTTAACAATATTTTATTTTGTAATAAAAATTATTTATACATATAAATAGTTATAAAGTATATTAAACAATATGCAAAGTATAATATATTAATTATTATATAATTTTAAACTATATAAAACATAAATGAAAATATATATAATCAAATCTTTTATATG
>JAOSBK010000004.1:36454940-36492197 GCA_027568895.1 Erythroxylum shatona | reverse complement strand
GTGTGAAGAGATGACTGATTCAGATGGTGAAGAGGGTTCAGGCAGTGAGCCAACTGCTGAGATACAAGATAAGGTACAGTTGTTGTGTCTACTTAATAACATTCAGCTGCTTTGTTGTGTCTACTTAATAACATTCAGCTGCTTTATTTTAAGAGACCTGCATATTTCATCTTTGTTGCTTTTACTATTCACAAGCTATTTTACATTTTCTTTCATGTAGTGGCGGCCAAATGTTCTTGAACAATCCACAATCTGCTCTCTGCATATGCTTTTAGAATACAATACCTTATCTATTGAGGTTGCTATTCATTACCGGCATCAGTGCATTAATTCATGGAGCTGTCAACATGACTAATATCCCTGCACCCCTGTTCATTTTAATTACTATTACGACTATTCTTGCTCTCCATTTTCTTTAAATTTTTATGGTTTAAAACTTGTAGTAGATTTTATAATTTGTGCTGGTAGGTATTCAAATTCCTCTTGATTCTAAGAGAAGTACTTTATGTTTAACTTCCGATTGAAACTCATTAATAGGTGGTTCCAAGATCAGCAATGGGAAAAATGACAACTGATGATCAACAATGTGGAGTAAAGAGTTCAATAAATCACCCGGACAACACTTCGGTTCTCAGCAGGAGTAGTCCCCTTCTCAGGTTAAGCCCGACAAGCCCAGGAAAGGATGGTACATCTGCCCCTTGGTTAAGTTTAGATTCATGTGCACCTATTGCCCCTGAAAGCATAAAGGCAAAATGGGAAAAATGACAACGGATGAAGTGGAAATATAAGAAGGACAGCAAGGTTATGGAAAGAACCTAACCCAACTGATTTAGTACGTAGGGAGAGACTCCCTAACCAGAGCAACTAAGAGGTCTTAGAATGTTTGATGTGATTCTTCCTTGACAGGAGCTTCACTTCCTGCTTTAACTCCTTGATGTTGTATAGAATATTAAAGATGACCAATCCATTTTCTGCTAGCCACTACATTTGCTGTTGCTTCTTGATTGGTTGGAAAGTCACACTTTCCTTGCAGATGAGGGGACTAAAATGTCAATCATGTAGTTTGTTGTCACTTTCCCCTTTCAGCAGTCTTTTAGAGTAACCCTATTGAGACAATGGATTGTTTTGTTCAGATCGAATCGTGGTTTTGGCCAATGGAAAATCTGATAGTTTTGTTTGCATGAATTTTAGCCAATGTACATTGTTCATTAGCACCTGTAGTTAAATCTTAATACACAATTATTTTATAAATTGTTATAGAATCTTATTATGATTGTATCGTTTATTTTTTGGTTAAGTCAAATAATAAGGGGATTAAAATTCCCATTATTATGTTCTATCTAAAATAGTAACCCAGCTTTGTTAGTTAAACAGTTGAATGTAATGAAAAAGGACAAGCAAGGTGGTCTGTCAATTTGAGATAGGCGATGCCCTTTTGCTTTAAGCATCCCCTTTTGATGGGGTCCACCCTTCCACTACTCTTTTTATCATGGATTCCTATAGAAAATTCAGGTAAAATTGTCCTTTAATAATAATAATAATAATAATTAATCATAAGAATTAACAAAAACATGTAATAATTTATAATTAATAATAACATAAATAAAATATTTAATAATATTTACTAATGAATAATATTTAGTAAATAATAATAACGTGCATGGCTCTTTAGTCACAACTGTGTTTGTAATAGTTTATAGTTAATAATAATAATAATTGATAATTACATAATAAATAATAAAAAAATTAATTAGTTAATAATAAGAATTAATAAAAACATGTAATAATTTATAATCAATAATAACATAAATAAAAATATTTAATAATATTGAATAATGAATACCATAATTAACAATCAAACGATAATTAATGAATAATAATTGTTAAATGATAATAACACTCACAAGCGTGACTTCACATGTCACACACGTGAACAAAGATTTAATAATTAAATAATAATATTTTATAATTAATAATTAGATGCATAATAATCAAATAATAATTATTTAATAATATTTAATAAATAACAATAACACGCACGATTGTGACTAATATGTAGCTAATAATAATAATAATTTATAATTACAAAACTAACAATTAATTAATAGTAAGAATTAATAAAAACTTGTAATAATTTATAAATAATAATAAAATAATTAATAATAAATAATAATGAATAATATCATAATTAAAAATCAAATAATAATTAATTAAAATATTAAATTAATAATAATAACATTCGCGGTTAATAATAATAATTAATAATTACATATTTAACAATTAATTAATAATAAGAATTAATAAAAACATGTAATAATTTATAATTTGTAATAACATAAATAAAAATAATTAATAAAATTTAATAATGAATACTATCCTAATTAATAATCAAATAATAGTTAATCAATAATAATTATTAAATGATAATAACATGCTCTTTAGCATAGACTTAATAATTAAATAATAATATTTAATAATTAATAATAATATGCATAATAATTAAATAATATTATTTAATAAATAATAATAACATTTTAGTCACAAACGTGCATGCAATAGTATAAAGTTATGCAATAGTATAAAGTTAATAATATTTAATAATTAATAATTAACAAATAATGAATAATTAATTAAAAATAAGAATTAATAAAAGCATGTAATAATTTATAATTAATAACAACATAAATAAAATAATTAATAATAATTAATAATTGAATAATACCATAATTAATAATCAAATAATAATTAATCAGAAATTAATGAATAATATTTAGTAAATAATAATAACAAGCATGGCACAACGGTGCATGCAATAGTTTATAGTTAATTATTATTATTATTATATAATTACATAATAAACAGTTAATTAATAATTAATTAATAATAAGAATTAATAAAATATGTAATAATTTATAATCAATAAAAACATAAATAAAATATTTAATAATTAATAATACCATAATTAATAATCAAATAATTATTAATAAATATTTATTATTAAATGATAATAGCATGCTCACGCATGTGACTTAACATGTCACACCCATGAGCCTTTTTCTTTCCTTTTTTTTTTTATAATCTCCTTATCGACTAACATGTGTGCAAATTAATTGCCATATGAAGTAACATGTGGTCGTACATTCGTCATTAGTAGATGATAAGATGCATGTAGGAACAAAACGTAAGAAAAGAAAAAAAATGGCATAGCATGAAAGTACGATTGTTCAACCACCGGATGATCTCCTCTTTGTCATGATCGTGAGTGTGCATGATCATGCAACTACAAATGATCAGCTCTCTATTACGATCGTGCAACTACTAGACTTCACCTTTTTGTCACCCTCGTGCTCCGTCCCACCATTTGTTTCATCAACGACTATTATCACTTGTTTTGTCATGGCTATGACTTAAATTTTCACAACTGTGACTCATGCTATGACCATTTTTTTTTCTTTCCTTACATTTTGTTTGTACATGCATCTTATTAAGTATATATATATATATACTAATGACGAATGAGATGGATGATCACAAAATTTCGTCTCACTGTCTATTTCATCAACGACTGCTATCATTTGTTTTACCATGGTTGTGACTTAAATTGTCATAGCCGTGACTCATATTATGCCATTTTTTTCTTTTCTTACGTTTTGTTCCTATATGCATCTTATTAAGTGTATATACACTAAGGACGAATGGGATGGACGACCACGAAATTTCATCCCACCGTGCGTTTCATCAACGACTTTTATCACTTGTTTTGTCACATATGTAACTTAAATTGTCACAGCCGCGACTCATGCTATGTCATTTTTATTTCTTTTCTTATGTTTTGTTCCTACATGCATCATACCATTTACTAACGACAAATGTATGGCCACGTTTTTTGCCTAACAAAAATCTGCAACACAAGTAGCATGTGATGCACAAGCATCAAGAGGGTTGTGATATTGGTCAACATTTGTGTACGAAAGCTTCAAAATCTGGCAGAGTGTAACTAGAAATGCCAAGACGCATGTAAAGTCAGTAAAAATTTACCATGTAAATATTTTAGCAATAAAGAGTAAAACTTCAGCAAAATTAATACACAAAGAGAATAATTTCAAATGACAGCTCAAGTGAACAATCTCAAGAAGAGATCACATATTTAGATGAATCTGCAAAAATAAAAAGTTGTCCATAACTACCAACTGAGAAAGTAGATTGGAAGACAAGTACGATTCATTATCATAGACCTTAGTTCATATCAACCCATTCCTTACAATTGCAATTAACTAACTGTGGTTCTTTGAGTACAGGTCAAGGAAACAAACTAGAAGCTAATTCTAAATGTAAAACATTTTAGCATGACAATTGCCATTAGACTGCATAGGCCGATTACAACTGATAACTGGCTCAGGGCTTATTTATTCACTGCATATAAATGTAGCTCAAAGATTCCTTAACAAGAAAAACAAGTGCGTGAACATATGTGCACATGTGAATCTATATGTGTATGCATGTGAATGTGAGATGGAGAGATGATAGAGGAAAAGTGATTTTGACATAACTTATTCATAGAGAAAGCATACTATGTAACATAATTTGTAGAAAGTGGATTGTAAATAGACACTAAAATGGCCATACAGAGCTAGTATTTTGGTGTATATAACATTTGCCAAAAGCTTTTGAACTACCTGATGCTTAGATTTGCATGGAAGAAAGCGTTGTTGAATTGCTTTCCAATTTGTATTATATTCCATCATACCCAATGCCAGTAATCTACATCAAAATTCACAAGAAAATCTTGAAATTTGTTAAGTACATCTTCAATTCATAATCAAAAAGCTCTTAGCAGGCACTACACACAAATATTCAAATAAAAGTGACAAATTAGTGGAGAATTTTGTCTTTATTTGAACAACCATTTTGGTGCAAACTTATCATTCCCAAATCATGGTCAAAGCTATGTAAATGTATTTGTAGAGTTTTGATTTCAATTACATGTTATTTCAAAAACATGAAAATGAAAGGGGTAACAAATCCTAAAATGCCAAGCATTTTAAAAATTTTCAATTCAGTGCCAAACCTTTTAACTTTTTTAGTTAAGTGATTAATCTTTTAGAACCCTAATAACTTAGTTCAAAGCATTAGTTCTGTTAGTATTTTACTAATAGGGGTAACAAAACCATCTTTGGCCATGACATGAATGCATCCACGGGAAAAATTGATGCATATGTCAGCTTCCATATGGACTCATAACATAACCCATAGCCCTACCCACAACCCATACACTATAATATTAGTCCACCTGGATGACTACGTATTCATTAATTTTTCACGTGGATGTCTAAATGTTATAGCCAAAGGTGGTTTATTAGCCACATCAATAAAATATTAACAGAACTAACATTCTGAACTGAATTGTTAAGGTTTTAAAAAGTTAATCACTTTATTGAAAAAATTAAAAGTTTGGTATTGAATTGAAAAATCCCAAAAATTTTGGCACTTTATAGCTTGTTATCCCAAAATGAAATGCAATGACTACTTATCTATTGAAGTAGATTCTTAACCCAATACAATACTACAAATGTCAACGCATATTTAACCAACACATCTATATGCAATGACTGTCAATAATTTGTATGTTTAGAAATAAGATTTTTTTTGTCATACGAAATTGAAAAAAATTATGGAACATAATGCAACTTAATGATACAGATAGTGAAACTGCAAAATAAAGATGATCAACATCAATAGCATTAATACAGATAAGGTGTGGTATCTATTTGGATAAAGTAATTCACTTACTCATCCTCCGCATCAGTAAAAAGAATACGTTTCACAACAGCTACAGGAGGTGGCTTATGGGGAAATAGTGCTGGATTAAATAATGTAATGAACCTCTGGGCTAACTTGCTAATATCTTTAGGAACCAAAGCAATTGGTTGCTTCTTTGCTCGTTCAACAATGGAAGCAGCCAATGTCTTTTTATTTTGTTGTTCACCAAGTGTAGGTGTCCATGGTGTGGCAATAGGAGGGACTGCTCCTCTTAGAAGGCCATTATTTGACTCAGCTAATGATGGAATATTAGGAAGACAGAACAGTGGTTGTTTTTCATATTGCGCATCAAAGTTGGAGTTCATATGACGACGCCGATAATCTTGCACAGCTGTAGAAGCAATTGTAACAGTGCTTAAAGCGAATAAACTAATAAATGAGCATACTACTAATGCAATAAACAAAAACATCCAAATTACTAACCATTATAAGCATCCTCTATATATTTTCTGACTAAATTGAGTGGAGCTACATCCAGGATGGACACTATTGGAGAACTTACGAAAGGTACCCATGAAGAACCCGGGGATTGTGATGAAAATATCTGCCCATTAAAGGCACGATTTTGCTTGCCTTTAGAAGAAGAAAAATCTTGAGAAGCTAACAACTGAGTTGTGGATGATGCAATAGTGTGTGTTGAGTTATTTAAGTTTGGAACTTCATTAACCACTGATGGGCACAAGTTTGAAGGGTTAAAACAAATATCAGGGTATGATACGGTCCTCCATGCTCTAACTTCATCTCGTTTGCAAAGCATTTCAAAGATCAGCTTCTCAACTTGAGAGGCAATAAGTTGTCGAGAAGGATCAAGAATGCAAAGAGAGAATACTTGAATAAGAAGTTGAATATGCTCATGTATCAAACAATGCAACTGGCCTATCTGCCGAGCAATAAATCCATTTACTAAACAATCTTCTGTTGAGGACAACTGATAGCTTGAAGCAGTAACATTTCCATCAATAGCAGGACAGGGAACAACTCCTCCACAAGGATAAACGGGTAACAGAGGACGCAACGGTCTCTCTGACTGTTCTAAAAACTTGCCTCTATATCTAGAAGATGCTTTCTGGCGTCTATTCTGCCTAGTCTCTGGTCTTCGAGTACCTCTTTCACATTCCAATTTTTGACCCTTGTCCATCACCACCCCATCAACATCACTCTCCAGCAACTCTTCAAGCTCTATCTCAAAGTCTGCATCATTATCTTCATCTTCATCATCCACATTTTCATTCTCTCTAATTGATTGACCATCACCATCTCCACCCTGCAAAACAGCAGCAAGAAACTTTCTGTACTCCTCTTCATCATCAACATTGTGAAGGTCATCTTCATCATCTGTTTCTTGAAGAAAAGTCTCAAGTTCGTCAAGCGTAAAACTTGTAAGCGAATAGCGTGCCCTAGTGCGCTTGCAGATAGCATCATCATTGTCACCATCATTCACATTCTTTGTTGATCCATTTTCTCTCTCACCATCAAGTGTTTGATTTTCCACTTGGAACCTAGAGTCAAACTTGTTTTTCTTACATTTCCTCCTAGCCTTCCTAGTCATTCTAATTTCGCTTCCACTCTCAAAATTTCGCATGATGACTTCCTCGCTATGCTCGGAATTCCCAATAGAATAATTCCAAACTTCATTTGTCTTGGAAGAATTACTTTCCAAAACCTCAACTTCAGAGCTCAAACTGGATGAAGCTTCAAGAGAGGGGTTATCCTTGAGGAAGGGATTAAAATCTAGATCTTCCTCCTCATCTTCAAACTCCTCCACATCTCTATCCTCCTCACATAACTCAGAAAAAGCTTGTAAGTAATGCATCATTGCTGAACAACAAATCCATAACCCAACAGTCATAAATGGCAAATCTATTCCTAAAGGTGCAAAAGACTAAACGGTCAGATGCCTACCCTAGGAACCAAATGAAAATAAAGTTTTCATCAGTTCTGAATAAGGAAATTGAATGATATATTTGATCAATTGTCTAGACAGTAAATAATTTGAAATGACAAACTTCAGCTACAAGTAGTCCTCCAAAATAGTCGCTAAACCCCTGTTTGCTTTGCATTACCTAATATATTGCAAGACACATGAAACATTGTGCAGTAATATAAGAAAACGAATATGGGAAAATTTAAGACTAATTGGACCAGGAAAGCAAATATTCAGTGCGTGAAGTACTGATTATGCTGTCAACATCTCTCAACAACCTTTATATAAACAAATTGAATCAGAAGTTATGATTTAAACAGCCAACAACGAATGCACAACCTATCGAAACTCCATGTCTATTACACTAGGTTGTTTCTACAACTCTATAATCACATTACCCACCCGGCCTTGAGCAGAGAAACCTCAAGCTTCCTTGTTCCTGCAAAAAAAAAAACAAACCCGTATATACATAAGATGAAATCAAACGTTGAACTTTTGAGAGGTACTTCTTGCTGCAAATTCATGGAGATGCTTTTGGCCTAAATATATAGTGTTCCATAAAACTTCACAAAGGGAACAAATGTCCATAGAAATGTAAGAAATGACAGAGCATAATGGTAAAGAGGGCAACAAGTTTTTCTGATTGTTTCAATGACAAAGTTCATCAGTTTGGACAACCAAGCGTGAGCTTAACAAGAAAGCATTCTAATTCTCCGCCACAGAGCAAGCTCAAAGAATCAGGTCAAAATCTCTAAAAGATTCGAGCTTAAACAAAGGGATAAAACAAAAAGGATTGATTCATATAAATACCTGTTGAAAGGCCAAAATTGAGATGTCTTGATTGATAAGTTGCTGCACAGCCGCAGCAAAATGGGAGAACTACAAATCTAGAAACAAAAAATTCATCAACTTGCATAACAATAAATCAGACAAGTTTGAAGGGTTCTCTTTGCACTCAAGTTCTTTCATACTAAACAAAGAAGAAACTAGTGAGTGTGTTTAGATGAGATAGAGTGTGAATAAGGCTAACAGTTGGCAGCCATTGAAATAGCAGAGAAAGCTAAACAGACAAAACACATGTAAATATTAACAAGAGGGAAAGTTTACGGAGGAGGAGAAGCAAAGGGTCGGCGGGTCAGCATCTCTGAGTTGGAGGGACTTGGGCGTTTGGTTTGGACATACCAAAAGATGAAAAGAAACTGTTTTCGTGTATTTAGGCTTTCACAACTAACTAGTTCTGAAATAGGGATGCAATGTACTGGGCCACGCTATCTCAATCCGAATCTAATTTAAAATTTTATATAAAAAATCAAACTCAATTCAAAATTTATATAAAAAGAGAAAAATTAGTTGAGAGAGAAAACGCTCTGTGCACATACTTTTTTTTTTTTGAATAAAGGGAAAAATACACCGTAACTAAATGAGCCGGAGAAAACGGATCCCGACATATCCTTCAAGAGGAGACTATAACACCCTATATACATCAAAACGCTCTGTGCACATACTTTGCCAAAAGTAAAACCACCCATAAGAACCCCATGCATTACAGAAGCACCAGCCTACACACGGCATAAGCTCCAGGTCAGCCTACGCACTTAGGGAGCACTAGGCCAGTCCACGTATTAATGGAGCACCAGCCCGGCCCACGTACAAGTAGATCACCAGCCCAACTTACACATTACTGTTACCACTGATTCATAAATCCAAAGGCTATGAGATTGAGAAATAACGAAAGTTACAATTCCAACATCTTTTCATACAAACAATTTTACTTCAAAAAAAAAAAAGGAAGCAAACAATTGCTTTGCGACGTTGTTTCAGGAATCCAGGACCTCGTTACAAGAACAAGCCTATCTCTCTCTCTCTCCTTCAACGTGATAACATAATGAAAGGACAGAAGAAAAAGGAACTCAATAGCTCACCTAACCCATTGAAACAGGTGGCGTCCGTCTCTTCAGCCGCCTCCAGTGTCTTGTGTTACGGTTTCAGCGATTAACGAAACTGAAAATACATTCATCACATCGATTGGCAATTTCTCAGATCTGCATTCTTTCTCAGAGTCTTCAAAATCGATCACTAAAATAGAACACATTTGACTATAGAGATCTGATGATAGACATCGACAAGCAGAGAAGGAGAGAGAGAGAAATCAAGCAAATAAAGTAATATTTGTCCATAAGGACGAGGCTCGCTCGACTAAGTTCATTAATATCTTAAATTTAAATTTTAAAAATAATATTATTTATTTGAAATATTTAGGTTTTAAATATAATTTAAACCCAATTTACAATTTAAAAATTGAAAAAGAAAGTTCAAATCAGTTAGACAAAATTTAATGTTAAATTTTAACAAAAACTACGCCGTATTAGGCTTGGATTACAGTCCAATTGAACTTCGAATTGGACCAAGTCTAGTCTCAATCCCATCGCTACTTTTTTTTTTTTTTGTGAGAAGGAAAACAAGACAAAAGGCCTAACGCCTTAAAAACGTTACAGAAGAGGCATCAAGAGCCAAGGTTTGACGTATTCCTGGATCAGGGGATGTCCAAATGGACCAACGATGGGAAAGAGAGGCACCCTTTCGCTCTAAGAAATTTGTACACTAATTGCCCTCCCGAAGGGTATGAACGAGAGAAGAATCCCAAGCTCGCTGCAACAAGCTCCTGATATCCTCAATGACGTTCAAGTAAGGATGAGAGCGAGCACAAGGGCTCAAGACAAGATTAATGGCATCGCTTGAGTCCGATTCAACAATTATTCGTCTAAAGCTACGCGTCCAAGCCAATTTCAGTCCATAATGGATCGCTGAAAGCTCAGCGAGCGTGCTTGTGGCGTGGCCAAGGAAGCCAAAGAAACCAACTATCCAGTCCCCGTTACTATCCCGAAACAAATCACCAAAGCCCGCAGCTCCTGGGTTCCCTGCCGAGCTACCATCCACGTTGATTTTAATCAATCTCTACTAATTATTACAAAAACAACTCATTTCATCCCAGCACAAAATCAACCAAACAAGCAGACAAAACAGAACCTTTACACAGTAAGACCAGCACTTCCTCTTTTGTTTGAGGAGCACAATAAGTGATTGATGTTCAGACTACTGGAATTCAATCTTTCGCAATAAGTTATAACTCATTTTCTCAGATTTTACAATGCAGAAAAAAAGAAACTTGAAGCTCGATCATATCAGGCAACAATGGCAGCTTATAATACATCAGTAATCAATTTACAACTAGACACACATTCCTCCACAGTTCATGTAATACCATTTGAATCTGAAAAGATTGAGACTTGGAATTCTTCCACAGCACAAGACATGACTACTAGTACTTTGGGTACCAAAACATGCCTTTAATTCCCTCCGGATCGGGTTCGAAACCTAAATTCCGGTAGAACTCCACCACTGCAGAAACAAGAAGCATATACGAGGTTAATGATCCAAACCGAAACGTTGAACCTGTATGTATAAGCAGTATTCAGGTACAAAACAATTCACCGGATCAGATCGGCTAAAATCGTACCAGTCTTGTTTATAAATTGTCATACCTTGACTATCGGCAAAAAGTGTAATATTCCCTATGTCCCTCTGTAGAAGAGCCCTAATAAGCTTTTCGATAAGAGTCTTGCCGAGTCCTTGGCCCTATATTAAAGCCAATCATGAGTTCTTTTTTGCAAGTTCTCCTGCATTATTATGAGTATATGATACACGAATGATGCTTTTAGATATCCATAATTGCTCTATGTCCTTAAAAGAATACCAAAATGCAAACTTATGAGTTTTGTCCTAAAGCCACAGCATTATAATCTCAAAACAGACCAATATGATAACTGTTCCAGGGCCCTATCACGTGCAGAGACATTGTTCTACATGGCCAAACAAAGAATTGCATACTTTGTGATCGTCTAGATTCATTCTTAAAGTACCACAAAATGTACCTGATAGCTAGGATCAACAAGCACATCCCATATCGTGGCATTGAAAGCATGATCAGATGTAGCACGAGCCATTCCGATAAGCTTCTTCTGGTCATTTCCCTCTGTCAAATAACTTCTCCAAGTACACTAAGATGTTTATAAAGCAATTTTAGATGTAGAAAGTACTTAGCTAGATTGTATTGTTCACAAGAAACGAAGACTTCACAATGGTGCATATAGGCCAAGTACCTGACCCCGGTGATTTTCGTATGGAATGTAATGCAGCTACCATATAGCTATTTTTCAAAGCTGCAGCTAACTTTGAAAGCGGCCTTCTAGGCCAACCAACCTGTTAAAGAATCAGAATGAGTTCCAATTGAACAGAATAATCGGTCATATATCATATTTCAAACTCTATTCAAGAAATTCACCAAATTATAAAGAGAGAAAGGATTTCGTGCACATAGTAATATTAGCAACCAACTGAATCATAAGAAAAGAAAAAACCCAAAAAGAAAGCAACAAAGACACTCTTACTCTTATTAACAAAGTTCAGAACTGATGTTAGTTGGTCAGTGTATTGAAAGGTCTTGGAATAAAGTTGGCACTTATGAATATGCTCTACAATGAACATTAACATAGGATGAATGGAGAACAAGTACCTTATCACACAAGGATTGAAGTTCATACACATCCACATCTCCACCTGAAGAAAATAAGATTTGTTCAACTGTTCCATCTGGTTCAGCTTTTTCCACAAGAACAAATTCTTCAGGCAAAGGTTCTTCCTCTTCCTGAGGAGTTATTGATGATTCATCAATGACTTGAGTTGAATTACCCTTTAAAAGCCTGCAATAGTAACAGAAGTGTAAGAAGCACCTTTTAATAAAGCTTTAAGTCATTATGCAGAAAAAGCTTGTAAGAAATGCATCATTGCTGAACAACAAATCCATTGCCCAACAGTCATAAATGGCAAATCTGATCCTAAAGGTGCAAAAGACTAGTCAGATGCCTACCCTAGGAACCGAATGAAAAAAAAGTTTTCATCAGTTCGAATAAGGAAATTGAATGATATATTAGATCAATTGTCTAGACAGTAAATAATTTCAAATGACCAACTTCAACTGCAAGTAGTCCTCCAAAATAGTAGCTAAACCCCTGTTTGCTTTGCATTACCTAATATATTGCAAGACACATGAAACACTGTGCAGTAATATAAGAAAACGAATATGAGGAAATTTACGACTAATTGGACCAGGAAAGCAAATATTCAGTGCATGAAGTACTGATTATGCTGTCAACATGTCTCAACAACCTTTATAGAAACAAATTGAATCAGAAGTTATGATTTAAACAGCCAACAACAAATGCACATCCTATCGAAACTCCGTGTCTATTACACTAGGTTGTTTCTACAACTCTATAATCACATTACCCAGATCTTATAGAGTCCCAAAACCCGGCCTTGAGCGAAGAAACATCAAGCTTTCTTGTTCCTGCAAAAAACACACACACACACACGTATCTATATAAGAAAACAAAAGATGAAATCAAACGTTGAACTTTTGAGAGGTACTTCTTGCTGCAAATTCATGGAGATGCTTTTGGCCTAAATATATTGTCTTCCATGAAACTTCACAAAGGGGAACATGTGTCTATAGAAATGTAAGAAATGACAGAGCAGAATGGTAAGGAGGGCAACAAGTTTTTCTGACTGTTTCAATGACAAAGTTCATCAGTTTGGACAACTAAGTGTGAGCTTCAAAAGAAAGCATTCGAATTCTCCGCCACAGAGAAAGCTCAAAGAATCAGGTCAAAATCTCTAAAAGATTCGAGCTTAAACAAAGGGACAAAACAAAAAGGATTGATTCATATAAATACCTCTTGAAAGGCCAAAATTGAGATGTCTTGATTGATAAGTTGCTCCACAGCCGCAGTAAAATGGGAGAACTACAAATCTAGAAACAAAGAATTCATCAACTTGCATAACAACAAATCAGAACAGTTTTAAGGGCAAGTTCTTTCATACTAAACAAAGAAGAAACTAGTGGGTGTGTTTAGATAAGATAGTGTGTGGATAAGGCTAACAGTTGGCAGCCATTGAAATAGCAGAGAAAGCTCAACGGACAGACACATGTAAATATTAACAAGAGGGAAAGTCTTACGGAGGAGGAGAAGCAAAGGGTCGGCGGGTCAGCATCTCTGAGTTGGAGGGACTTGGGCGTTTGGTTTGGATATACCAAAAGATAAAGAAACTGTTTTTGTGTCTTTGGGCTTTCACAACTAACTAGTTCTGAAATAGGTATCCAATGTACCGGGCCAAGCTATCTCAATCAGTAAACTCATTTCAAAATTTATATAAAAAGACTGACTTTGCTTCAAAGGAATCTCTGTACTCCAAAGTGGGTTCCCATATCTCGTCTTTTGACAGGTTACCTTACCAATTTCTTCTGCAGAATGTTGAAACTGTAGTTTTGAGATTGGTCAAGTTTGAATTTTACAGTCCAAAACTTGATCAGACCTAGATTAAGTTTACAGTCCAAAGCTTTGAAATAATCCAAATTAGATCGGAATCTCCAATAGTATCCCTACCAAAGTTTCAGAATGGGTATGGGAATGCGGGGAGTTGAAGTAATAATGAGAAGAGTGTCAGATGCATGAGACATGCATGTGCAGGTGCAGTGAAACGTATGATCACACATGTCACATATGGATAATATGGAAGTAGCTGTTTCATTTTAGGTTCAGAGATGATTTTGATTGGCTTTGTTGAATCTTCACTCGCTTTCATGGGATCGAGAGTGACTTTAGTTATTATAGATAGGCATGAGATGAGAGGCTGGCGAACATACAGAACACCTTCAATAATGACGGGTAGGTAGGCCATTTACATTCATCTGCATCTTCAATGGAAGCAAGATTACATAGGTAAGGGTTAGGCTTAAGTTGGAGCCTGATTAGGCTTAGGTGATCTGAACTTTGATTAAACTAGAAACTTTTAAATAAAACGGCTTATTTTTAGTTTTTAAAAATTAAAAAATAATATATACATACATGTGTATATATATATATATATATATAATGCCTCTTTGGATGAGCTTATATCAGTAGAGTTTTTGACAGTAGAGTTTTTGTCAGTAGAGTTTTTCTTATAAGAGTTTTTCTAAGAAGTCAGTTGATTGTTTGACTATCAATTAAAAAATAAATTTTTTAAAAAACTTCATACAATAGAATGTTGGCAATATAAAAATAAAAAATATTTTTATTAATTTTAACTATATTTTATTTTGTAATAAAAATTATTTATGCATGTAAATATTATTTAAAGTATATTAAATAATATGCAAGACACAATATATTAATTATTATATATTTTAAACAATGTGAAACATGAATGAAAATATATCTAACAAAATCTTTTATATGGATTATAACATAAATAAAATTAATATCAAAAATAAATATTAAAACATATAAAAAAAAGTCAAATAATATTATATAGATCTCAAAATAAACATAAAGATGAGTTTGTAATTATTGTGAATATTATGTGTAAAATATAAGAACAAAAGAAACTAAAAATAGACTCATTAATTGATATGAAAAATCTACCTGAAAATGTACTTTTTTGAATCCTAAACATAAAATACCAATTTAATCCATACTATACATGTAGTATGATATAATTATGTTATGATGAGGGGAGATAGCAAGATAACTATTTAGTAATTAATTAATTAATTAATTATGATTAATTATTGAGCCATTAACAAGTAAGGTGGGGAGGCCACGTGTTTTCAATAATTAATGCAATTATTAATAAATTCAATGTTTCAAAATTAAAAGAAGAAAGAGGAGATCTTAAGTAAGCTTGTTGGGACCTACTAAACATGTTTAATTAATGTTAATTACACAATTTCCTAGAGTGGTTGGTGGAAGTTAATTATAATTTATTTTTCTTCAAGTTATAATAACAATAATTACGTTAATAACCATATTAGAGGTTGGGGTGGGACCAATCACATGATTTGACTATGAACTTTCATGAATTCATTCATAATTATAAACATCATTAATTGTAAATAAATTTTAAGAATTGAAAGTTTTAATTAGTCTTCTTATACTAAATATTTTTTATTTTTATGATAAAAATTACAAAATTTAAAAAATTCACTTAGTAAAATTAAGAAAGACAAAATCGGTTTATTAATATAAAATTAACAAGTTAATTAAAATTTTAAAATTATAATTCAAATTAAAGTTTTGTAGTTTGTGCAAGAAATTAAAAATTTTAGTTAGTAAAATTAGTAAATTAGGTTTGGCAAAATTTAAAATTAATAGATAAATTTATTTTAATTGAAAATAGTCAAATTTAATTTTTAGAAAATAAATATTTAAATTTAAATATTTAAATTTGATATTATTTTGTATTACATTACATCCTCCTCCTTCTTGTTATTATTATTATTATTTATTTATATTTATGTATGTATCTATTTTTAATATCTTTTAAATATTTATTTAATTTTTTATATGTATTCAAATTTATTTTTAATTTTGTAATATCTTTATAACATATTATATGCGGATCTATAAAAAATAGTCTTATTATTAAATATAAATAAGGCTGCTTATTATAAGACCTTTTTAGATCCCGCGCTTCAGTGAGACTTCTGGATTTTGTAAATATTTAAATTTTGTATTAGGGTAAAACTCAAAATTTATAATTAGGTCTTTCTTTAATGAAATTAAAATAATATTAATTATTTTTATGAATAATTTTTTATTAAAAAATAAAATTGAACCTGATTCCATAAATCCCAAATGACAACAATAGAGGAAACAAGAGACAAGTTGTTCCTTTGGCGCCTTCAGGCCATAAACTGTTCGTTGAGAAGAAAAGAGAGAACTTTTAACAGAGGAAGGAAGAATAGTTATGGAAAATCAAAGCAAAGCTCCGTCAATGGCGGGCAATAAAAGTTAAAAACTTTGTGTTCCCTGAATTCCACAAAACTAATTAAAGTTCTAATCTTTACTTTAAAGTTCTAATTGACCTTACTTTTTCACTACCATTGAAGTAGATAGATCGATCTCAACACACTCACTAGCACATCACTTCTGCGCTTTGCATCTACTGCACTCTGTTTCTAGATCTCATATTCCTCTCAGTCTCAGAGATGTTGCGTTCTTGAGCTGTTACAGAGAAGATATTGGTACATTATGAACAACAGGAGCACCAATCTCAAAGAATCTCCGATTGGAGGCAGGAACAGTATGTCCTATCCTCACCGCCGTTCCAGAGACACCGACGAGAATTTGGATCTCTTCTCCAAGAACCGCCCCACTCTGTCTTTTATCTCTTCCGATGAATCCTCTGATGGTATGCATTTTTCGTCAGTCTTTTTCTAGAAACCATCTCTTTTAAATTTGACAAAATGGTTTCTAATCAAGTTGAAATCTTTTGTTCTCATTGCCTTTTTGGGGATTTCAGAATCAGTCTGATGATTGCACAAATTATGATTTAGCGATTTTTTGCTTTATGCTTTACAAGTTCCATGCAAGACCATTTAAAGTAAAAAAGCTTCTAACTTCATTTAAATCAGTCTGTTTTAGTCTTCCATAAGACTAGTATTGCCTCATAGTTTCTTCTTTACCACACACTTGCCTTAGATTTTTCATTTCTTCCCAAATTTCTATCATTCTTCCTGAATTCTAGTTTCAGTGAAATTGGGGAAGCTTTCAGTTGGATCTGCCAAACTTGGAAGAAGTGGGATCGATGATCTTTTGTCATCCACAGATGGTGGGAAGCATGATTATGACTGGTAGATCTTCGACTTGCTCCTTTTTTTCTTCAATTGTTTTGCTGAATTCCGGATCTTCTTTTTTTCTGTTTTCATGTCTGTATATAGTATCTCTAATTCTGTTAAGTTCAAAGTCAACAACAATCTATAAAAAATCTGGAAATTTTAGTTCTTCATATCTTTCAGCATCAGTTGGGATCTATTCCCAGTATCAAAAGGGACGTTCCTTCCAAAAAGTTCTGACACTAGATGTCTGAGATTGTGATTTTTGTGGAGATCACATGAACTGGGAGTTCAGATTCATTTTAACAGTAGTCAGTGGTTTCTTGCTTTCCTCACATTAGTTGTATCAGAATAGGAATTTACCATTGTTATTGTCTTTTATGTCATCAGGTTGCTTACTCCTCCTGGAACTCCTCTCTTCCCTTCATCTGATGGAAGCGAGTCACAGGCAGTTTCGGTGGTTTCAAGAAGTACTTCCCTGGGTAGATCAGTCTCTACCAGTAAGGCTTCCAGGGTATGCACTATCATTTCTTGTTTGCTTGCTTTCTTAAATTCATTATCATCTTTGGACGTCTTTGAGGATGTTTGGTAGTAAATGCATGACATGAATTATTTTTTATGCTTGATGTTATGAAAACTTAGTCTGTCAGTTGTCTATCTGTTTCAGCTTTCAATTTCACATTCTGACAATCACAATTCTTCAAGACCAACTAGAAGCAGTTCGGTGGCACGCCCTTCTGTTTCTTCTTCACAATTCAGTACCTACTCATCATATAGGTCCTCTTCAATCCTGAATACAAGCTCTGCTTCAGTCTCCTCTTATACTAGACCATCTTCTCCGATTACTCGCTCTTTATCTACAGTAAGACCTTCCACGCCATCTGCTCGTCCTGCATCACGTTCATCTACTCCATCAAGAGCACGCCCATCCCCCGCTAACACTTTGACTGATAAGACTCGTCCATCTCAAAGTTCAAGGCCATCAACTCCAAGTTCTAGGCCACAAATTCCTGCAAACTTGAACTCAGGTCCTCGATCAATTTCTCGCCCTTCTACACCCACTCGCAGGAGTCCTGCAACTTTGACATCTCCTGTGTCCGCTCCTTCAAGTTCAAGTGGACGAGTTCTTTCAAGTGGGCGCACTTCAGCCCCAGCATCTCGACCAAGTTCCCCAAGTCCACGAGTTAGGACTCCACAACAGCCAGTAATTCCTCCTGACTTTCCACTTGACACACCTCCAAATCTTATAACTACTTTGCCAGACAGGCCACTATCTGCTGGTAGGTCGCGGCCTGGTGCTGCTCTTACAGTGAAAGGGACCTCCCCCGAAACTACGGCTCCTGTGGCTGCACCAAGGCGGCATTCATCTCCTATCATTGCAAGGGGAAGACTCTCAGAACCCCCTGGAAAGGGACGTTTTCCTTCCAATGGTCATGTTACTGATTTACCTGAGCCTCGAAAAATCTCTCATGTCTCAGAGTTGGGAATGCGGAAACCTGTCAAGTCCTCATTGACTACCACAGAGAGCAATGGATTTGGGAGGTCAATATCTAAGAAGTCCTTGGATATGGCCATCAGACATATGGTATGAGTACTTTCTTCATCTCTTATTTTCATGATAATCCAACTAGTTAGGCTATACGATTGGGACCTATTTATCATTTTCAATACCGTATCTCATTTTCAATACTGTATCTTAATCAAGATGCAAATAGTTATCATTTTCAATGAGGTAGCTCAATCAGCTTGCTTAGTATCATGATCCTACCTGCACAATATTGTGTCTTCTCACTTTGCCACCTAATGACCTGTTTTCTGGCCAGGGAACAGCGAGTCTGGTTTTCATGAGTGAGAACTCAGACCTATTATTCCTTTTTGTGGCAGAGTTGGAAACATATTGCCCAAGTTACTGCATCTATGAATACATTAGAGAATCTATCATATTGGACTGGTTTAGCCAGATTAACACATATATCTTTTTCTTTTTTCTGTCACAAATTGCTCAACTTGCAATGTAGGACATAAGAAACGGCGCAGGAAGTCATCTTTCAGGCACGACCCTGTTCCCTCAGAGCATTCGATCTGCTACTTCAAAAACTCATTCTTCTCGTTCGATGAGTGCTCCAGAATTCATCAACCATGTTGGGAAAGTGCAAAATGGAGATACAGCAGACAATGAAAACCATAGAAGCAGGGTTACAGATATTGAAAGTGAAACAAATAATGGAAGATATTCTGCAAAATTGATGCGAGCTGATATGTATCAGAGTACACATTATGATGCAATACTGCTCAAAGAGGATCTGAAGAACACCAACTGGCTGCATAGTATCGATGGCAAGTCCAATGAGGGGCCCATCTTCGATAACGGATATGAGACACTGCCAGAACCTTTTGGCCTATTATAACATCAGAGATATGATATGTTTTTTTTTTCCTATCATGATTTGTTAATTATATATCATTCTTGTGTAATTTTTGGCTCACTTGGAAAAGAAAAAAAAAAAGGGATGTGTGAAATATGATGAGTGATACAGAGAGGTACAAGAATGTCTGGTTGTTCTACGAGCGCTTGACTATTATCCTTTATAGTGTGAATGGTTACATCACTGTTTCATATGAGCAACAGTATGCCACAGTTGAAGTATGATCCAAGTTAAAGCCTATCATCTTCAAGATTACAAGTTAACAAGCCGAAACGAAATCTTGGTCAGCAAAAATTTGCATTGACTTAGAAGAGTTTCTGAAAAAACAAAGCTTCAAACATCACCTTCATCTACATGGAGGCCACCTAGGTGAAGATGTACAAAGGTCGTATGAGAAGTCAACTGATGCTTATTGGTTTTTAGTTGATGATTACGTGAGGTTTTGACCTGTAAACAGTGTTTAATTATACAATAGAATAGATGCATTACCAGCTTTCTTTACTCTTTTTTTTTTTCCGTTTCTGATCGTTGATGATTACGTTCAACTACTTCACAAGTCGGCATCTTTTATGTGTGAGTTCAGCTTGTTTGAAAGTTGTTGCGTTCATGCCAGAGTTAGTGACATTAAAAGAAGAAAGAAGAAAATATCAAATGAAAACATAAGAAAATGATGCTCTGTGGAGTTGGTTGTTCACTTCATTGAGATCTGCGTTACTAACTGCTTTAACTTAACGAAGAAGCTGCTGTTTCTTCTTCTTCTTCTTCTTCTACCATTACTTCTGAAACCTTTCTGAAGGATTAACATTTTGATCCAACGTTACACTCCTCTTTTCTTTTCCCTTTTCTTTTTCCCAAACTTACCTTTTCCTCTTTTACCGTCTCAAACAAACATTTTCTCAGTTGAGTTCATTACTTCTCCTCTGTCACTACACGGGCTCTGTTTCCTGTTTCCCACTTCAGCCCCCTTTCAAAGGTTTCAACTTTGCCTCTCTTGTATGCTTCTTATACTTTGATGATTTGGTTGTAACTTGTGATGATTTGGTTTTAGTTGCTGTCTGCTCTGAATTTTTGTTGCTTACACTCGTGTATATTCTAAGCTTTACTTGATTGAATGAAAGGGCTTGATAGGAATAGCGTTGTCTCTCTCAAAATCTGATTCTCTGTTCTTCTCCTCACTCCATCAAATCTCTCCTTCCTTTCTCTGTTTTCCTCAGTAGCAAAAATTCTAACCTTTCTGCTCTCTGTGGCAGATATTGTTATCATTCCTACATTTCACAACGATTCCTAAGTTATTCTTTACAATTATTAGCTAAAACTCAAGACTTTGGTCTCATACTTGGATACATTTGTGAAATTCAAGTTCAAGTGGAGGCTAATTAGTTTTTAGAAAATGGGTTTGATCTTGACAATATTTTGATACTTACAAGCTCCCAGAATCACCCGCACCAGTAAAAAAGTATTCTTGTTACCAATATCCTCTATTATTTCGATCTCATGTTCTCATACCTCATTTCCACTGTCTTTTCTTCAGTTCCTGATAATTTTGATAGTTCCTCCATTTTTTTTCCCTTTACAGCTTCACAAGCTCATGTTTTCACTATTTTCACTACTGTGATTTTGAATTTTGTTCCATTACATGTTCAACATATTTACACAAGCAAGAGGAAAATTGACAAAGCTGAAAATTTTCACCCTATCTCAGAATATTGCGGGGAGGGCTTTAGTGCTTTTGCTTTCTCTTTAACAAGAAAAAGGATGTACTTTTGCTTTTGTTTTCTCTCTTTATGCTTTACCACTTGCTTGATAGTCTTTACTAGTGTATATGAGAACCAAAAATGAAGTTCTGCCATTTTGAATTTGTTTGAGAATCCGAGGCTTAGCAATGAAGTTCCATGTGGTTGAAAAAAAAAAAGGTACTAACTTCGGTTAAAGTTGATAATTCATTGGTTTACTTCTGTCTTCAGATTACTAATTATCTGTCACCAACTTGAGTTGAAATCTTTATTATGCTTTTGTTGTCTTCTTTTGGTTGCTTCCTTTTCTACTAACCATGATTAAGTAGCGTTCTGCTGAATTAGTCACGCTTTCCTTTCAACTTTGCATGATTACATGTGTTTTATTTTGCTTCTTTACTCAAATTCTTTTTTGGAAAATAGTCAATTCCATATTGTTATTGTGTACCTTTCCAGGGAAACAAGAAGAATTCCTGAAACTATGTACTGATCACATTTCAGCAGCAGGTTCCATGAAGATCTTCTCATTTCTGTTGACATCACTCTTCTTTGCCTATTCTCAAACTGTTGCTGACCTTAATGTTGACAAGAAAGCTCTCCTTGATTTTGTGGCTGCGGTTCCTCACCCCCGGAAACTTAACTGGAGCTCTTCCACTCGGATATGCGCTTCCTGGGTTGGTGTCACTTGTAATGCGAACAATAGCCGTGTGATTGCAGTGCACCTTCCCGGTGTCGGACTCTATGGAGCCATTCCCAGTAACACACTTGGGAAGATGGATGCACTCATAATCCTCAGTCTGAGGTCCAACAACCTCAATGGGACTCTTCCATCAGACTTAATGTCTCTTCCTTCCCTGCGCTACATATATCTTCAACATAACAACTTCTCAGGTAGCATTCCTTCCTCCATCTCTTCTCAGCTTAATTTGCTTGATCTCTCCTTCAATTCCTTCACCGGTAAAATACCGGCCACCTTAGAAAATTTAACACATCTTATGAGTCTGAGACTCCAGAACAACTTCTTAACGGGTTCCATACCAGAGCTCAACATCTCAGGGCTGAATCAGTTGAATTTGAGCTACAACCACTTAAATGGCTCGGTTCCATTTTCCCTTCAAAAGTTCCCTCCCACCTCCTTTCAAGGAAATATTATGCTATGTGGACCGCCTTTAAACCGATGCTCCTCTGTACCAGCTCAGTCACCATCTCCCTCTCCGGCTTCCTCAATTGTACTCCCTTCAGTCCCCCTAAAAACAAGAGCCAAGAAGAAACTGAGCAGAAGATCCATCATTGCAATTGCAGTTGGCGGTTCTGCAACATTCTTGTTTCTGCTATTGATGATTATGATGATTCTTTATTTGAGGAAGAAAGACAACAAAGCTAATGATCAACCAAAAGGGAAAGGTGGAAGGAATGAGAAGCTAAAGGAAGACTTCGGAAGTGGAGTACAAGATGCTGAGAAGAACAAGTTGGTGTTCTTTGAAGGATGCTCTTACAATTTCGACCTTGAAGATCTACTGAGAGCTTCAGCTGAAGTGCTAGGCAAAGGGAGTTATGGAACAACCTATAAAGCCATCTTGGAGGAAGGAACAGCTGTGGTTGTGAAGAGGTTAAAAGAAGTAATGGTTGGGAAAAGAGAGTTTGAGCAACAAATGGAGATCGTAGGAAGGATTTCCAAGCATCCAAATGTACTGCCTCTTCGTGCTTACTACTACTGTAAGGATGAGAAACTTCTTGTTTATGACTATACAACAGCAGGAAGCTTTTCCAGTTTATTACACGGTATGCTTCAAAAGCTCAAATCTTTTGAATATGTGATGTAAAAGTTGGTGCCTGAACTTGCATATAATAACACAACGACTGCAGGAAATCGGGAAGTCGGACAAACTGCATTAGATTGGGAAACCCGAGTAAAGATCTGCCTTGGAACTGCAAGAGGCATTGCTCATATACATTCTGAAGGTGGAGGAAAGTTGATCCATGGCAATATCAAGTCCTCCAATGTACTCCTCACTCAAGAACTCCAAGCATGTGTTTCAGATTTTGGATTAAGTACTCAAATGAATTATCCTACAGTTCCATCAAGAATTGTGGGCTACAGAGCTCCTGAGGTTATTGAAACCAGAAAATTCACACAAAAGTCCGACGTTTACAGTTTTGGTGTCCTCCTACTGGAGATGCTGACTGGCAAAGCTCCAATACCATCATCAGGGCACGATGATGTTGTTGATCTTCCAAGATGGGTTCAGTCTGTTGTTAGAGAGGAATGGACAGCAGAGGTTTTTGACGTGGAGCTGATGAGGTACCATAACATTGAAGAAGAGATGGTTCAGATGCTTCAAGTAGCAATGGCATGTTCTTCAAGAGTAGCCGACATGAGACCTACCATGGACGAAGTAGTAAAGATGATTGAAGAAATTCGGCCCTCTGATTCTGCCGAGACCAAAGCAACATTTTCAAACTCCATAAATCCCTGAAACTTCCTGCTTAGAGAGCTCAATAATCATGATTCTTCAAGCTTTTTCGTTAACAAATGTCTTCTGTCTAGTGTCATGTGTTTCTACCCTGAGAAATGTTTTCCTCCGAAGTGTAATAAGGTTGAGAGTTGTTTGTCAGCTCTAGACTCGGTCAGAAATAAAGGTTACTTATTGCCATTGGAGTCTAAAGCAAAGGTCATGAATGGCTTTAGTTAACCAAATCAATACCATTAAAACATGTAGTAGGTCAGAACCAATGAAGCATCTGAAAATGGCACAGAAAACACATCCATAGTTCTCATGGTTTCCGCAATTATCGGTGTATAATCTACAACCACCAGAAAATGGTCCCCTTCCCACATGCATTGTCTGATCATGGTAATGCTTATTCAAAGATAACACTCAACCAATAAAAAGGGCAGCAATCATAAAAGCACACATCAGCTTGATCTTTAACACTCTTGTCGTCAAGTTGTAATAATATTACATACAAATTTATAGCTCATTTTTATCAAAAACATGTAAATCATAGATTCCAAGAAAAATAAGTAACGAATAAGATGAAGAACTAAGATTTCCACGATAATTTAACAATGAAAATGCAAATTGGGTTGGCCTGATATTCTACTAAACTTGGTGAGGCCGGGCATAATAATCTCAACGCCCTTTGGGGTTCATGATTTGCGAGAACACAGCACTTGGTGTCAACCCGTCAGAGTCTTCACTTGCAAGGCTACGTCCACCTATGCTCATGCTCATTCCTGTGCTCCTTGAATCTGTCACATTGCCGTCGAAGGCATCGGCATCTTTCTTTCCTTTACATGGCAACACATTGAGTGGTTCTTCCTCCTCAGGCATTCCACCAATACCTTGGCCACTCTCCTCTGCACTCTCTTGTAGCTGCAACGCAAATTCTAGGTTCCAAAGTACATCACCCATTGATGGCCTCTCTATGCCCTGATCAGCCACACATTTCATTGCTGTCTCTGCAAACTTCTTGAAGCATTCTGGCGCAATTTTTCCCTTCAGATAAGGGTCAACTATCTGATCAAGAATGCCTTTCTTGTAGCAATGTGCAGCCCACTCAGCTAAGCTCACTTGCTCCTTTGGCAAAGTCGGGTTTAAGGCTGGTCGAGCACATAGGATCTCAAACAGTACAACCCCAAATGAGTAAACATCAGACTTGTCAGTTAATTGCTGCCGCCTGAAATATTCCGGATCCAAGTATCCAAAACTACCTTTCACAACAGTGCTGACATGAGTGTGATCCAACGCAGGACCTGTCTTTGACAGCCCGAAATCAGACACCTTTGCAACCCATTTCTCATCCAAAAGGATATTAGTTGTCTTAACATCTCGGTGGATGATAGTGTGCTTGGCCCCAGTGTGGAGGTAGTGCAAACCACGAGCTGCACCAATGCATATCTCCAACCTTTGTTTCCATGGTAGAGGTGGTTTCTGTGTCTTATATAGGTGCTCACGCAAGGTACCATATGCCATGTAATCATAAACAAGAATCATCTCACAGTTTTCTTCACAGTAACCAATCAACGAAACAAGATGGCGATGTCGAAGTTTAGAAAGCATTTCAATCTCGGTCTGGAACTCGTGCACCCCTTGCTCAGATAGTGGATTGCCACGCTTGATTGCAACTTTAGTCGTTGCACCATCAATTTCTCCCCTGTAGACTTTGCCAAAACCTCCAACCCCAAGGACCAGAGAATCGTCAAAGTTGTTGGTGGCTGCCTTGATCTCAGCAAATGAGAAGTGCCGGCAGAGGTTTGATGGCAGAGAGGATGCATAACTACCAGTAGTGTTTGTCTTGGCTGATCCTGCAGAGTGCGAATTCCCATACAGCGAAAGCGGAAGCCACCCAGATGGCCCTTCACTTGCGCTTGCCTCCTTTCCATACCTACGGCGACGTGATGCAGCTATATAACAGAAACCAACCACAAGCGCCAGAACAATTCCACCACTTATGCCCCCAGCTAAAACAGCTTTCTGGTTAGCTGAATGCCTTGGTGGTAGTTTAACTCTACTAGGGTCTATTATCGGTTGCTTAGGAGCAGGGATAGGATTTGGCCCAGCAAGGTTACCATCTGCATTGCTCAATTTGAATATCTCCACTCCATTCAAAATAGCATCATAATACTGGGACTTGGAAGCTGTATTTGGGTGAAGTTGAAGCCACATATCCTGCTGAGGATTCCCACCAGGAACAAAAACCACATAGTCCCTATACACTGGAACCCCATTGCTGCGTGCCATGGCAACCACGTCCATTGTCTCAGCAGTTTGATTGTTAAGGTAGATGTCAAACACTCTCTGGTTTGGCTTGGTTATAGTTGCAGCGACCTCGCAGAAATGAAGCCTAACCAAGTAACTGAAACCAGAATCCACTGAGAAAATCCAACTCAAGTTGTAATTAACATTGACATGATAATCTGGCCCCATTGATCGAGCAGTTGAATACACAGTATCAGGTGCAACATAAGTAGGCATGCTGCTAGGGTATCTGATTGTCATGTTCGGATCAGCAGACTCGGCAACACCTGATGCCGCCCCATAAAGATACAACTGATCATCAGCCCAAGATCTCAACAGACCAGTATCCTTAGAAGGAGATATATCATTCCCACCGACATTGATCCTGTAAACATTCTCAAGTGAAGTGATATTGTCAATGGTGAATGAAGAAGTTTGGCCCACAACCATTAAGCTCCCATCGGTATTACTGTAAATATCAGGCATGGACATAATCTCAATCCCATTAACGAATGCAAAAGCATTCCCTGAACTTGAATCTGGACCGAAAGTAACATTCAGTGATCCATCATCAACGTTGATTGAGTACTCCTTGATAATAAAATCAAAGTTAAGAGCTTCCGTGGTTTGAGAAACACTGAAGTTCTTAAGAAGCGTGTAAGACCCTGCTGTGACTGAGAAGAGAGCATCAGATGAATTGAATCCCTTGTATACAGATGGATAGAAATATAGACGAAGAAATACACGACCAGAGGCCAGAGGAAAACTGTAAGTGAAATTTGACTGGAAAACACGGGCCGTCATGTAAGGAACCTGAGGGACACCAGGGTCTTGAGATGAAGCTTCGAATACGGAGGAATTAGCAGACGCCGAAAGAAATTTGGAACCTTTGTCGGATACCCATTTCTGACCATCGGAATCTGTAAGATCTGAAGATGCTCCACAATCTAGAAGGATTTTGTTGGTCGGTACATAATTGGCGGCGAAGGTAACAGAAATTGCAGATGCGAGCCAAAAACAAAGGAGAAGAGACACAGAGAGATGATACTTATCCATACTCCTTGTGAACTCAAATCTTAAGGAGTGGACACGAGTATACCACTTTCAGAAAACCCAGATCAAAACAAAATCCTTTGAAGCACTCAAGATCAGAAAAATAATCAAAATCCAACCTTTCACACAGGTAAGATCTGGGTGAACGAAATTCTAGTTCACAGATCAGAAAGTTCAAAAGGGTTTAGACAATATAAAGAAAAGACACGAGCTTTAGATCCAGACGATGAACGAACTACAAAAATTTAGAAGCAACTAGTGGATTGAAGAAAACCGAAGAGATAACTCAAGCCATGTTTGAGAATAAAGTAAGAGCTGACGAGAAACGGAAGAGAATGAGAAGAAAGCAATGAACGTTACCTTGTTGATGAGAAAAACTGAAAGGAAGAACAAAGAAAGTGAATACCCACAAAGTCAAATCTGACAAGGGCTCGAGATTTTGGGAGATGGAAGAAGATTGAACAAAGAACTCCACTCTTACCCCCTGGACTCCTATAGTTGAAACAAAAATAAACGAAAGACAGTACAGCTAAGCTACACAAAAATGGAGGACTCTAATGGTGGACAATTGGAAGACAGATCACTCTTAGCAGGTGCTCTGCTCATTAATTTGCGTGGCGAAACGCGTTAGTAAATGGTATATGATGATGATATGAATAATATGATTCTGTTCCTACCCTACGCGTTTTTCTTCATAAGAGGATTAAAAAATATATATATACGTTTTGTCATAAGTTATTAATTCTAATCAAGTCCTAATTAATCTTCCTCTTCTTGTTCAGTTAGACGTGCAAGCCATTCAGATTTTAATAATAGATATATAGATAATACCAAAGCAAAGTCACTCTCAGCTTTTCAAAAGGAATGGGCACACATCTTAACCTGCCTATATTTCTTTGTAAGCATGTGAAAATGCTCTGGATTTATCACTCAAATTCAACTAGTATTTGACAAATATGGGAACTTTTAAAACTTTTCTAATTTCATTGCAAAGACCAAAGACACCATTTTTCAACTTTACTAGATAGGCCAAGACTGAGAGAGCGTGACAAGGGCTTGTCCAATATGAGAAGCCTTATTAGGCTTGCAAGCTGCAACTTCCACTGATGTTTAAAGGGTCGAACCTCGATATCTTGAAGAAGGCCCATATGATTGGGTTCACTTGCTTATACCGGCAGGAGGATGAAGAGGAATCGACAAAGCTTTGTGCTTCCAGTGATATCGTGCCCTGCACTAAATCACCATGAAAAAGGTTTTTAAAGCTCTGAAGAAAGACACGACACTCACTTCAAAATGCTTACACGTTATAAAGCTAGCTTCTTGCTGCTCTGTCTACAGTACACTTGTCAAGCTATCTGAAATCCTGGAACAATTTCACTTGAAATGTTGTTGGATGCAAATAAATACTACTTGTCTTCTATTGGGATTGTTGAGTTTTCTTTTCTGGGTGTGATGCATAGGAAACCATAGCATTCATCAAAGGTTTGTGTCTCAAACTTCAAGGGAAATGTAGGATGCCAAGAAAGTCATAGGAACTGCGCGATGATTATCCTCAAATAAAGACCGTACCTTTGTGGTTTCTTTCTGTCTATTTCACTTAACCTTCGTGGATGCGGAGGGGCAAATCCAGTGAGAGGCACTAAGTTGCAACATTTGAAGCTCACCAAGTAATTCACTTGAAGAAGGCACTTTAGCAGAAAAGGCATTCGTACTGTAGTTTGCAAAGAATTGTTTTCTGACAGGGTTGAGCTATATACACCAGTTTCTCCTGCCGCCATGATCAACTCTGTGCCCCTCTTCTCAGCCCTTTGTTACAAGGTAAATATTAACTTCCCACGAGCGTTCGACGGTGAAATTGTTTTGTCCCTGATTGTGTAAATCAAACATGCGTGTATGGACTCTCTGTCGAGAGAGGAAGTACTTAGGCAGCCTTCAGAATGAAGATGTAGGGACATTGAGATAATGACTTCTCAACTAGAAAATAGCTTGTGAATCATGTTTCCTAGGACTAGGACCCTTCTGTAACTTACCTTTGGAGTGATTCAATCGACTTGACTTATGGATGCATTTTACTCTACATGCCTTTGCCTTGAATATCCGTCTACCTATGAAAACTTTCTTCCCTTTGAAGCCATGAGGCCATGGACTTCCTTTTTGCATTTCAGAATTACACCACCAATATAAGAAACCGTAAATGTTTTGCGTATAAATATGATGTTTTGGTTAATGTAGCTTATTAACTGAAGACTATGGATACCAACGACAAAAGGCTTTGGTTAAAGATTGTTTTTACACTGACAATTTTTGTTGTATCAAGTAAAAGTTTGAAGCCTACTGGTGTTGAACTGGATGATTTTGAGCAATTAGAAACAACAGTGGAGTTAGACCATCATTTACAGCATGGGTAACCTGAAGGATCATGAGCTACACTTGCTTTGTTTTCCCTGTAAAATCTGTATATGCTTATATCTTGCATGTGTTTCAGGATCTATGAGTCGAACAATATGGAAGAAGATTCATGGGAAATGGTGGGGAAGAAGGGAAACCAGTTTGTGATAAATGACCAACCTTTCTATGTCAATGGATTCAATACTTACTGGTTGATGATGTTTGCTGCTGATCAATCTACAAGAGGCAAGATCACTGACTTATTTCAGCAAGCATCTTCAGTGGGTCTTACAGTCTGTAGGACTTGGGCCTTTAACGATGGCCAATGGAGGGCTCTTCAGAAATCTCCCGGCATTTATGATGAAGAAGTTTTCAAGGTCAAACCTTTTGTTATCTAAACGATAGTAGACATACATATAGAGCTTTGGTACACGTTCTCTGTTCTGAGGAACTATACTGCTCTTATGGTTTTCCAGGGTTTAGATTTTGTGATAAGTGAAGCAAGGAAGTTCAAAATCAGGCTCATATTGTCATTGACAAACAATTGGGATGCATATGGTGGCAAAGCACAGTATGTGAAATGGGGAAAAGAAGCCGGTCTTAATTTGACATCTGATGATGATTTTTTCTCTCATCCGACGCTAAGAAGCTACTATAAAGCTCATGTTAAGGTGAGCTAATAGATACTCTCGAATGTATCATTCAACTGGTTCTTCTGGTAGTTCTACTTCATTAAGAATTAGAAGTGTTCAGCATTGAGTTGCTATGGAATGCCATTTTCAGAGTGTTATTCTTTTTATATCAATTGAAAGTATTCTCACTTGTGCATCTAATAAAGCAGATGGTACTAAATAGGGTCAATTCACTTACAAATATAACCTACAAGGAGGACCCGACGATCTTCGCTTGGGAATTAATGAATGAACCTCGGTGCACTTCTGATCCATCTGGTGATAACCTCCAGGTTTGTGTTCTGTGTACCTTATTCTTGTGTTAAGGACCAACCCTATTTTTCTTAGCAATCCTGCTGTGTCTGAATCCTTGTTTTATAGGCCTGGATACAAGAAATGGCAGTATACATCAAGGGCATGGACCCGAAACACTTATTGGAGATTGGATTGGAAGGATTTTATGGAACCTCATCGCCTGAACGGGCTCAGTTTAACCCAAATTCATATGCTGCACAAGTTGGAACTGACTTTATAAGGAACCATCAGGTTCTTGGTGTTGATTTTGCTTCTGTTCACATTTACGCGGACTCCTGGTAAGATAAGAATACTATGACTGAATAGAGAGAGCATTTGTTTCCAAATGATAAGGTTTTAATGTAAATTGCACAGCATGTTCATACTTACGTGCATCGTTTTCTTCCTCAAGGATTTCGGAGACTATATCCGATGCTCATATCGAATTTACGAAGTCATGGATAGAAGCTCACATAGAGGATGCTGAGAAATATCTGGGAATGCCTGTCTTGTTCTCTGAGTTTGGTGTATCTACAAAAGACCCTGGTTACAATTCAACATTCCGTGACGTGTTCATAAACACGGTGTACAAGACCCTCCTGAACTCGACGAGAAGAGGCGGAAGCGGGGCTGGCAGTCTTCTGTGGCAGTTGTTTCCTGACGGAACGGATTACATGGACGACGGGTACGCAATTGTTCTGTCCAAGTCACCTTCAACATCAAATATCATATCCCTTCATTCCACAAGAATTGCAGTCTTGAATTCTTATTGTTCCTGGAATTGTAAGTGGAGCTGCAAGAAGAATCCCCTGGAGACTGTCCTTTACCATGACGAATTATAGAAGTACTTGAACGAACACAGCATGTAATGTTTTTCTTGATAAGTAATGTTAGTACGATAATGGATGTTTCAAGCTACAAGAGAGCAAGTGACATTATTGGAAAATCGTTTTGGTTTTTTGCTTGAGTTTCTCTAGAGGAGATTCTTGAGCCCTTAATGGCTTGGGGTCCAGCCCGGCCCGAAACCTGAACTTAGTTTAGCCTCTTAGTAGTTGGAAATGGTATCGGGTTACGTCAAATTCGAGTTTTAATTTTTTTTATTCAACTCGAGTTTGATTTAAAACTCGATTCGACTCAAAATATTTAGTTTGAGTCTAAATTGGATCAGGTTTTTTTGGCCCAAAAGTAATTATTCGTTTCAATACCAAAAGATGTCAAAGAAATTCAAACTTAGGTCGGTTGAAGTTGTGAAGCTTGAATTCGAGGTTTGTTAAAGTCTAAAAAAATGTTAGAATCAAATTTTTCTCAAAATTAAAAAAAGGTCTAAACTTGATTCGAAATTTGAAATTAAAAAAATTAAATTCGATTTAAAATGATCAACTCGAGTTAAGTTTGTTAACTTTGGACCGGTTTAAGTTAATGATCAATTGGAGTTAAGTTTATTAACCTTGAACCGGTCTAAGTTAATGATCAACTTAGACCGGTAATTTTATCTTTGAAACAAATGATAATTTATTAATTATTTAACAATTTTACTGACCTGTAATTTCTCGTAATAATTCACACCTTTTATTACTTTACTAAAAATGAAGTTTTAAAATAATTTTAAATTGCTAATATCAGTTGGTTCGAAGTTATTGTTTAATTTTAAATTATTAATTTTATAATTTAAAAATTATTAATTATTAGTTATTATAAAATACCTCTCAATTAATTATAGATTAAGTTGCGAATTAGTTCGAATCAGTATTTAGTTTCGAATTATTCTGTGTGAATAAATAATAATAATAATAAGAAGAAGAATAAGAATATATAAGAATATCAAATTTTCAAAAAAGTGTTGGAATAAAATAATAGTAGCCGTTAGCGCCTGTCTCTGTTCAAATTCAAAATCCCAACCGTAACCTCGTTCCCACCTCTGCTCTTTATTAGCGTACTTAGCTCAGAAGAAGGAAGGAAGGAAGAAGAAAGCAAGGAAGGATGATCAGTGTTCAATCTCCGGTCACCGTCCGATGCCACAAAAGGAAGCCTCTTCAACCCAAGAACAATAACAGTAATGTTCTTTCAAAACCAAACCCGAACCAAAACCGTGGAGGAGATTTCATAAGCAAGGAGAATTGTTACCATCATCATGAAGGAGGAGAATTAGCATCCAAGTCCAACAATGGATTAATTGCGGAGCTTTCGTCATCGCTAGCAGAGGAGCTCAAAGCAATAAAGGAGAAGCTGGAGAGAATGAGATTGGATAAAGAGAGAACGGAGAAGCTGTTGAATGAGAGGAAGAGAGTGTTGGATTTGCAGATGGAGGAGTTGGAGCAGAGAGGAGAAGTTCAGAAATGTCTAGAGATTGAGATGGATCGTCTCTACAGATTGAAGCAGCTCCATTCTTGCTCTATGGTAATAAGTCACATTAAACACTAATTATACACAGAGAGAGCAATCGTAAATTCGTAGTCTTATCTTATGAATTCAAGTAAATTTTTTTTCAAATTTGTGTAGAGAATTTCTCCAATTCGATCGCTGAGGGAGAGGCTGACGGCTGAAACGCATACGCAAGCTGAAGCATCGGATAGTTTAGAAGAATCGGTTGCCGAGAATGAAACGTCGACAATGCAGAGTCCGTGTTTGAGTACCAATTGCAGTATGAATTCAGTTTCAAGTCACCGTCTTGAAGCTCCTCCTCCTTCTTCGTCTACTTTTACAAACTAACCATTTACCTTTTCTACAATGCTTTCGATGTACAAGCTTGAAATGCCACTCCATGACAACTTGACTGTAATGGATGGCTTCCAGTTTCAGTGATTTTTGACTCTTCTTCGAGTTCAAATGCAACATTACATATTGCGATTCAGTTCATCAGATTGTTGTTCCTGAAGGCGTTTGACAGCTTGATCCATTTGCTCATTTGGGTTCTCCTACCAATGCCATACAAATTACTCCAATGCAACTAGGCTGGACAATGGCCGACCCAAGATCCGTTTAAAGTGAAATTTACTCGGTGACTTCGAACAAATACTCGTCCTTTTGCTAACTCCAACCTGCAACAAACAATCCTTTCCACCATGTGAATGCTTAAGCTGAGTTCCGAGCTGATTTGAGACACGATCACACTTGAAAGTATGAAACTTTTTTAATATGTCAAAACCCTATCCAAATTCCGATTTAATTGAACTTTATTAGTTGGTATCCTTTTCCCAAAGTAGGTTGGACCTCTGAAATATGCTCTTTTGGTACTAATAACTCTAGGCATTTCAAATATCAAAAGCAAACCCAAGTTTCAAAGGCCAAAAAGATTAAGAGAATCCAGAAAAACTAAAAGTAAAACGTTAATCCAATATCCTGAGTCACACTGTTCTATTTCTATGATCTAATGTAAGATTCTACTTAAAATATTCGACAGAAGCATAAACATAACCTTAAACCTTACATCAATGGCATCTGAATCAAATATTTCCTCCTAGAAATGGCACTGCAGACTCTCCAAGTGACAATTCCACATAAATAAAGGTGGAAATGTGAAGATAGCCAGCAGCCACATTCTGTTGGCAGTTCGACGGTAAGATCAAACTAACAAAATTTCCAATGGTTATTGCAGTTAACACAAGTTACGTAGGTTGTCATAGGTTCATCCGCACTCCTCGTCTGCATCTGATAGTAGGTGCACTTCCGTTGACCACAACGACCGCACTTGAACTGATCGGTTGTGGCTTTTGCTGGACCTCCCAGCTGACAATCAAATAGTGCTTTCTCTTTGATTTGGTTATTCTCTCGCTGTCTCTGTTCACTAGCCATTTCTTCAGCAGTCATAGTAATCAGTTTCTCTGGTCTAATCTGCCCAAGAAGAACCTTTCTCCTCAAATCAGGGTTGTTGCCATCCTTCATGTTGAACATTATGGATCTATACTTGAACTTCTGTGTTCCATTTGACCGACCCAACTTTTCAAACATTGCAGATTCCACAGAGACAGCAACTCTCATTGGATCACATGCATTTACTTCATTTCTAATGTCTTCATCAGCCTCACTAGCAACTTTGGATAGGGCCTCAGCAAGAAGTTCACGAATTTTGTCACGCAGACTGTCATTACATTTAACCAATGCAGTCAACTTTGGTGGAGCAACACTTGCTTGCGATGTCTTGCTAAAACTGGAAGCTTGTCTGTCATCCCTTGAAATCTTTTCAACCTTTACATTCTCGGCATGGCTTATCTTCTCAACTTTAACACTTTCAGAGTTCGAGTGCTTTTCGAGCTTTGCTGAGCTTGACTTTTGAAGCTTCCCAACTTTGACAGTTTCTTCATTTGAAACCTCAGCTTTTGCAGAGTTTTTGTCATTAACAACCCCATTTTTCTTTCTAGCGGTCTCATCAATCACTATCTTTTTCCACATCTCAAGCAAGTTTGAGGCCATAGAATGAATCTTCTCCTTGGGATGCTTTGTAAGGGGCCGAAGCCGTTTCCCAACCTAAAATATGCAATAAAACAGAGCATTGGAAGACATTCAACATTTCCAAAAATAATTTCTCACATAAGTAAAAAATAAAGCAAGCTGAAAAATGTGAACTTACTAACAGGAGTTTGGGAATGCTAACAAGTGGATAAATTCTGAAATTGTGAAACCACATTCATTTTACACCAATCTTACGTTAAGCTTTTAAAAATATACTTATCTATGCAGATCTGAAATATATATATATATATATATCCATAAATAGGATAAACTTCCTATAAAATTTTAACTGACATGCCCTCATCAGCTATCAAATTTAAATCTGTTGAACACAAGCTATAGACCAGAGAGTTGGTTGTTGTACAACTCAAGAAAGTTCTTCCATTTATATGAGAAACTAAGGAAAATAAAAAGAAACCATTCAGTTTCAGCCCCAAGGTGGCCATACTTGACAAAAAAAGTGATCAGGAACAGTAAATGATGAAATTGCACCATGAGAAATGATAAATGATCGAATACTTGACAATCCCAACAACCGCAAAGAAAATAAAGATTCATGAGCCAATGTACCAGACAGATTGCCTGAGATGGATGGTTGTTCACATTGACATTAAGCTTAAGTAGACTCATAAGTGTACTGAGTAACCAGCAGGAGCAGTTAGATTGCTTTCTATACCGGAAAAGCTTTGGATACACTATCAACCGGATTCAGTAAAAGATAAATAATTCCCGCAATAGTTTCATGAGTAACAATTGGGTAAACCTATTCCACTGATTGGCTTTCAGTTCTAGTGACGTAGCAAAAAGCGAAAAGGAAAAGAGAAGTTATTCGTTGCTCAAATTGAAAGCAACGACGTTACGAAAAGCAAAGTATCCTTGTTAATCTAAGCTATGAGAAATTTTCAATCCCTAACTCCCGAAAAATGTTCAATCTAATTCAATTTGAAGCACAAAAATTTGGTAGATAAAAATTGGCAGGGGAAAACAACAAAGATTGAATCTTTCGAACATGACAAGATTGTGAGCTTCAATTTCAAAGGTAATACGTAACAAAATGGATAAAAATTACCTGAGTAGACACCAGAATATCGTAACTGATAGGGAAACCCTTGAGCTGTTTCAGAGCGTCAACACACCGCCCGACCTCCGGTCCATTCGACGAAACTCCATCACCAGCCGCCGCGTCGGCGGCTTTCTTCGCCGCCTCGAACAAGTCCACCAGCTCTCTCTCCATCGTTTCTCGAATCCCCTAAAAATCTGCCCAAATCCCAACATCGAAAAATCGAAACTTTTCCAAATTGTCACCGAAGCAGCAAGAACCTAAGATACACTACAAAAACACCCAGAAACAGAAAACAACAAAGAGAGTACCGTACCGGAGTTATTGCTTCTGCGAGTTGTCGCAATACGTGAAGAGACGAGACTGAGAAGGGAGGTTCAGTTGGCGTATGGAGGGATAACATTAACTAACAAACAGAAAAACCTACGACAAGGAGGAATTGGAGATTCGTTCGGATCGGTGGTTATATAGTTTTGACCGCGTCTTCCTTTTTTTGTTGGGCTCAATTGTTTTGAGCTTCTCTTCTCTTTCCAATCCATTACAACTACTAAGTTTT
The DNA here is from genome assembly GCA_027568895.1 of Erythroxylum shatona. Taxonomy (NCBI): domain Eukaryota; kingdom Viridiplantae; phylum Streptophyta; class Magnoliopsida; order Malpighiales; family Erythroxylaceae; genus Erythroxylum; species Erythroxylum shatona. The sequence goes on along the minus strand of JAOSBK010000004.1, from coordinate 36,455,366 downwards.
TCTAGAGCCCATAGGAGAAATAGTGAGCAGTGGAGCACCAGACCCGTTGTTGTGGGTCAAGGTTAACGTTTCGGATTGGGTTTGACCTGTAGGGATGGCAGTGAATTTTTAACCCGATTAATATCCGCACTACCCGACTCAATGGATTTGGATATGGACAGTAAATCATAAAAACCGATGGATATAGATATGGATATGGGTTGAATCATAAAAAATGGATATGGATATGGGTAGAGTAAAACCTGAACCATAGATACTCATATCCTACCCGTTTTTTATTAACTATATTTTTTCTATTTTTTCTTGAATATTTATAGTTAAATATAATAAAATATTAAAATTTTATACTAAGAAACAACTTTAAAATCTCCACTTTACTCCTCAGTACTCACATTTTTCATCATATTTTATTTTCTTATAGGATGA